>BMAV01003119.1:0-16881 GCA_019973955.1 Trichonephila inaurata madagascariensis
TTGATCAGCTTCAATTTCCTTTCAGAGAGATCACAGATGCCCAATGCTCATTTACATTTATAAACCATAATCAGTCGTACAACATCACAATTAAAACCACTAAGTTATTCATAGAGGAAAATGCAGCATGTTCAAGAAAATATTTTTGAAAAATAGTGGTCGTGCCGGGAACTCGGTCTAAACAAGTGCCTTAAGATTCTAAAAAAACGTTTGCCACTCCAAAAAAAGGAGATATGTTATCAATTCATTTTAGCTCCCATTAAGACTGTCATATTAGAGGATTCTCTGTCAAGGTCACATTGGTAGCAAATAAACAGTTTTCCCAGAATTAACGATTTTTGCATTATATGTTTCAGTATACTCATAAAAAATAAATCTTGGCCAATTAATCCTTCAAAGTGCTCAATATGCTTATCCATGTATCAAAAAACTCTTTCACATTGTGAAAAAAAAGCGCAACAGAATTATATAATTTACAACTTCCCTAAAAAAAAAGGGATGCAGGGAACCAGTAAGTTCGAAAGCCAGCAAAAGTAATATTTTAAGTTAAAAGAAACGTAATAAAAAAATCTCTCATCGTAGGAGCAAAGCAAACAAAATATTTTTTTTTATTTGGTTATAGGATCAAAGATAGCTAATGAGCGTTCAAAGTAGAATCTTTTATTTTTGATGACCTTTTTTCACCAGATGATATATATAAATCATATCAATGTAAATCTGTATTTTTTTATTATATCAGAAAGTATTTTGCTTTTTTTTTCATTCCAGTAAATTAATTTTTTTTAACCTTTTATTTTCGATATGCTCGCGCCCCCCTTGAAGAGTTATGGCGCCCCCCCAGGGGGGCGCGCCTCACAGTTTGAGAAACACTGCTCTAGAGAGAGCGTCAATGCACGATGCAAATCTATCGGGCATTGAGACATAAAAGTTATGTATGATGTCTTGAGATATTTCTTTCCATATTTGCTGTTAACTTGTCTCTAGTTCGTTCAAACTCGGGGGATGCCCAACTCGCAGTCCCAAATGATTCCAGATATGCTCGATTGGAGACGAATCTGAGGATCGAGTAGGCCAAAGAATGGTAGCAACAGTGCGGAGACAGTCTTGCTACACCCTTGCCGTGTGATACCGAACATTGTCTGGTTGAAAAATGACTCCTAGAAGGCGATGCATTAGTGGCAACACATGCCGATGCAGGATGCCATAGACATACCACTCAGTGGTCATGGTGACACGGATCAATGCTAGGGGTGACCGTGTATTGTAGGCTATGGCACCACATATCATCACACCAACTGTGGAAGGGGTGCATCACTGTACAGCAAAGACAGGCTGGAGGCGTTCACCACGGGATCTCCACACACGAACACGATTGTCATCACTGCTGAGATTGAATCTGGATTCGTTGTCTAAGACTAACTGGTTCCATTTCACTGCAGTTCAGTTTCCTCGGGCCCGGCACTACTCCAAACGGAGGCATCGATGGGTGAATGTCAAGGACATCACACGTAATGGGCACCACGATCCCAAATGTCCTTCAGCCAGGCGNAGAGGAAGACTGCAGCTGTATAATGTGGGAGCGCCATTCGAACGTATAGCTTTTGACATCCTAGATCCACTTCCGAGATCGTCAGAGGGCAACAACAACATCCTGGTTGTCATGGACTACTTCACTAAGTGGCCTGAAGCCTATCCTATTCCCTACCAAGAGGCCTCGACTGTTGCAAAGGTTCTAGTTCAGCACTGGATCTCCCGATTCGGGGTTTCTCTACAACTGCACTCCGATCAAGGGAGAAACTTCAATTCTGCAGTTTGCAAGAGACTGTGTGAAATACTCGCCATCGACAAAACCAGGACAAACCCTTTGCATCCTCAGTCTGACGGCATGGTGGAGAGGTTCAATCGGACCATCCTGAACAGCCTCTCTCTCCTGGTATCCAGTAATCAACAGGACTGGGACAAGAAATTGCCCCTTTTCCTGCTTGCCTACAGGAGTGCCGTTCACGAGACCACCGGCTATTCCCCATCCCAGATGCTCTTCGGACGAGATCTTCTGTTCAGCCGACCACCAGATGCTCCCTTGGAGCCTGAGGACTGTCGAGAAACTCCAGGCGCGAATGGAGGAAATACATCATCTGGCTAGGGAAAGAATCGGTTTGGCTTCCGAAAAGATGAAGACCCGATACGAAGCAAGAGCAACTGGACACGACTTCCACGAAGGCGACAAAGTGTGGTTATGGAATCCGAAACATCACAAAGAACTCTCTCCAAAGCTGCAGACCAACTGGGAAGGTCCTTACACAGTCCTAAAGAGACTGAATGACGTTGTGCGGATACAGAAATCACCACACTCAAAACCGAAGGTAATACATTATAATAGGCTAGCCCCTTATCTTGGCCAAGATGAATAAAATCCTCAAGTTCAGACCATGGTCATTATTTTGTAAATAATGTAAATTTTATTTCTCTTTTCTAATTCCTTAGTTTTATTTTAATACTGGAATTTATGTTTTCATTTCTTCATGTGCTTTGAATTTATTTGTATTGTATATACTGTGGAATACATTTGTTACTTTATGTGATTATTATGTGAGTAATTTGCCTGTAAATAGATGCCTCTTATTCAAGGATTGTACTGCCCGGGACGTGCAGTCTTTGAGGGGGCAGTGTTACAAATTTTGTGTAAATAATGTAAATAATTTGTATATTTGAGTGTTTAATGCATTTATATTACTCTATGTTATGTTTATTTCATGTTAAAATTGTACCATTCACAAGCAATGCCGCCCCTTACGTTATAATGGCGATTCAATGAGACCTTGGCGAAATCTTGGCGCTAGAGCCAAGTTGGCATCATTTTTGGCGTCATTGGCGAGTTCGGAACCCTCTGGATTCTAGAAAGTAGTGGATCTCTCCACTAATGTCACGAGCGGCTACATTTCTGGAAGTTTCTGTCGCGCATATAAATAAGATGCTCGCCGGGACGTCGAAGGGTCTGGATTAAACCAGTGAGTAGTGAGGATTGTTTTGACTAGCGATTAGCTCGGCTGTGCTTGTGAATAATCTTTACTTGAGTGTATTTTTAAACACTGGTTATTGGGTTTGATTGCTGTTGAAGGTGTGAAGACCTTCGGATATTTACTCTGTGAATATTGCTGCTGAATCCTGTATTTAAAGGATTGGATTTTTGTTAATAAATTTGCATCGCTTTTGAAGAACTGTTTATTTTCTTAGTGATTAATTCTGCATAAAATCCACGAACCCCGGATCTACGTAACAATATATTTGTGTTAAAGGAGATATTGTTTATATTTTAATTGAGAAAGCAGAGTTTATGTGTTTTGTTATACAAAATTTTGAGAAATTTTAATATACTTCTCATAATTTTATCTTAAGATGTCGAATGAGTTAACACTTATGATAGAAATTGGTGTTTTAAAGTTGAGAGATATAAATTAAGTTATTAGAGAAATAACTAGTGATATTGATTTTGATGAGAAACAAAAGTAAAGTTATGTTGCATTATTTTTTCTCCACTGAATTTTATTATTTTGTTAATTATTTTATTTATCAGTGATGTTATTGCATGTCATTTAATATTTTTTCATTTTGAAATTGTGTGTTTTGATATACCGGCCATATATCAAAATTCACTATATTTCTCGAAATTTTCCTTATCTAAATTTAAAATTAATTTAATAACTTAAAGCTTATTTTTGGATAATGGAGAATACAATCATTATAATTTTGTATGTCTTGAAACACTAAGAGAACAAATGTATTTAGTTTGATATGTACACTTCTTATTGTTTTAATATTAGCATCCCTGATTTGATCAAGCAGATTTCTCAGAGAGATGGGTTCAAAAATAAGTAGTGTGATACAGTATATATTAGTGAATGTGTGATGTAACAGAAAGTCAAGAATTTTGTCTATGAAACAAATACTTAGGTTACAGAGATATTCAAAATATTGTATGCAATATTGTTAAGTTACAGTGAATATTGTGAAAATTTTACATAAATACTAAAGGTAATGATAGAAGAGAGTCCACATTTCCGACTCACAATTATTTAAAGAGCTCGTTTATTCTTATAGCTCTCTTTTATTTCTATATTTTTATAATTTTTGTATTCTTATATTTTATAATGCATATCAAACAAAATATTTATTTTGTTGAATAGTGCATATAAGTTGTATATCGTTTTCATATTATTAAAAATTTCATTTCATCAGTGTCTATATTTTTTTATCTTTTTAAAAAATGTATTTCATACATGCAAAATTTTGTATAACACCATAAAGTATTACTACGATGGCGCCAGAGTAGATTTTTATACAAAATTAGTATTTTAATATTTGTATGATACCATGTATTTTTATATCTACTATCTTGTTGTTTGATATATTATTTTCCAACATAAAAATTTTTTTGAAAACATCTGCTAGCTGTAATATGAATCCAGTATTATGAAGGAATAGGAGGAAACACGAGCTCTTATTCTGGATGTCAAATAGATTTGAGCAAGCTAATCTTCAGTTATATGTACAGAAATTCATTTTTATCAATTAATATTTTGGAAGCGTCAGTACTGTGTTGTTATAGTTTCGTTTATTTTAGAGCATTTTGATTTTTGTATTCCTATTACTTGCATGTTACACATAGTAGAAATATTTGTTTACAAATGATGTTATGTATTGTTTTGTTTTTGATTAAATTTGTAAAGAGAGAAAAACCACGCCATGACTCCCTTTTAAAATTGGGGGGCAAATGTAAGGATAACTAAATTAGATTAAAAATTAAATTCCCTATCTAGCACACTTAACTCATATTTTTCATTTCATCCTCAAGAGTATCAAACTAATCACCCATTTACTTCTTCCGAACATATGGCCTAGCCAATAAACATATCTAATTCCAGATCGTTATATTTAATAGCCCTATATGTCAGCATTAACTTTCAAGTACAATCATAAAATCCACGATAATTACCCCATTGGTGTTTTAAGTGGTAACCCACTTAAAACACACTGTGGCGTGTTTTTTCTTCCCTGCACTTAGTGTCAAAAGAGATGTACTAATTCTAGAATAAAGACCTTTTTTAAAACCAAGTCTGATTCTGGCTCAAAACATGTCATATATATAGTCTATTTCTCTACAAACAAGAGATAAACATCCATCAATCACATTCTAAAACCCCATAGACAGTAGGAAAATCACACAATGAAGGACACATGAGCAACCGAGATTAAAATTATAAAATGGATGCTGCAGTATTATAAACATTGCTGACTTAGGACAACTAATATATAAAATAATTTGTATAAAAGTGGGGTTGAACATGTTTTTTGGCCAGCCAACCTTCCCCCTTTATGTAAATAATACTGAGCAAAAACCTTTTGAAAGTAATGGATAGGAATGTCTAAATCCATTACAAGATAGAGGTAACTTACCTAAAGATTGCACTTAAAAATGCAGAGCCTGCGCTAAATCTGAGTGTAATAAATAAGTTATTGCCAGATTCTGGACTCTAATACAGATTCAAAGCTATTGAATGGCTGAAATGTAGCACTTACTAAAGTTATGGTAATTTGCAACTCTTTTTAATTTTTATTTCTATTCTTTTTATACTTTTGTTGACACTAGAGTATATATGAATTAAATAATAATATGTAATGTTATAAAATATGGAGGTAACTATAACTAGGAAATATGTAAATTTATAGTAATAAACTATTATTCATCTAAGAATTTTTAATTCTTACTATTTCGAATAGCTTTATTCATATAACTATTAATAAAATTAATTGGGTATTTCTGATTTAAGCAATATTTCTGAATATAGAAACATGTACATTACTCTCCCAATGAGGAACTTTTATAGTATATTGAGATTAAATTCTTCTTTTATCATAAATATTAGAAACTTTTACATTATCTTTTAATTTGTTATGTATATCAAGAAAATTTGCTTCATTGTTGTTATTTGTCTGTATTAAAATATATATAAGATGTGGAAGTTTTAAGGAATAATTTGTGAAAAACAGTGAAATGATAATTTAAAATACTGTCCTTTGCTATAATCACTACTTTTTCCCATCTTTCTGGCAGCATGCAAATTCTGTGTTAAAAGAATGACTGGTCTTTAAAGGCAATCAAAGAATCAACCCCTCAGAGAAATGGCAATTAATTAATTAGGAAGAAGTAGCAGTTTGTAGGATCAATGACCTGAAAATATAGTAGGTGAGGTAGGATATCCTATTTGAGTGCTTCCAAGTAGTTTTTAAGTAGAAATGCAATATGTAACCAAGAATAATCATGCTGAAAAGACTGGTGTATCTCTGTGTGCCCATATTACACCAATTCTTTAATATGCTTGGCTTAAACACATTAAATGTAGTTGTGGTAGCAATCCCACACAATGATTTCATTTAGTGCTTACTATTATACCCAGTTGATCTTACGAAATACAGGTGATGAGTTTTGATCCACAAATATTTGGCTTTGCCATCGATGTTGATGCATGGCACAGCTTATCCCACAATCTCTTACTCATTGGGTTGTTATAATGGATCTACTTTTCATCAGTTACAATTTGATGCAAAAGAACATTTTTGTTTTTTTGCCATTGGAGCAACTGTTTGCAAGTGAAAAATCTGTTTTTTGGTTTTATTCAAATGGAATCCAATTTCCTTGACTTTGGACAAGTCTCATAGGCTTGATGCATAAAACTGCTTTTTGAGTCACAATCAGATTATGCAAATCCTTTGGAAATTTGACACAAGACTTGATTCCATGTCTCTAATACTGCATCATCAAATACTTCTAGGCTTCTTTTATGCTCCTTATCTTCTGAGTTAAAATTGCCACTTTTGAAACATTCACATCTGTACTCAACAAAATAAAATTCATGGAGCAAGGTCCCCCTATAAGCCTCAGAAAGTAATTAATGGCACATCTAGCTACTTTTCTTCTTCTAATGTGAAAGCAGAAAAGTAAAATTTCCTACAAAGAAACTGAAGTGTAATGATGATAGTTTAACTTGAAAGTGACTAAACTATGATCCAATGTTTTTTAATACTAATAACATTGCACATACATTTCCTGTAAATCTTTTAAAACATAATTGTAGCCCTAATATATATAGCCCTTTTATAATATATTAATTTAACTTAAAATTAAAAATAAGCAAGAAAATAGCAAGACAGTATGGGAACAAAATAGAATTGCCATGGTAATGCAGTAGCATACACTTAGGCTCAGTGCTAAGCTGCCATGGTTAAACATAGTTTTAAGGAAAAAGGTATAAGTACATAGTATATATATGTGTACACACATACAGAAAATAAGGAAAAAAAAATTTTTGAAGACAAATATTTTTCCAAACCAAAACAAAAGTAAATTACAGTAAAAATTTATTTTTTGAACTAATCTACAGATTTACTTAAATAAATAAAAAATTCTTATTTACATCCCTAAATAAATATACATTATCACAAAAACTTTTCTAGAAATTGATTTAAATTCATGACTTCACCAATTCCAAAGGTAGGGTCCATGCTAATGAAATCATCAATGTTGTTTGTAGAATCTATATAAAAATAAATACATGAATAAAAGTATAAAATTCAGTATTGTAAAATATCAACATTTAAAAAAATGATTCTGTGAAGACCTCATTGAATTCAATACTTTTAAAAATTGTCACTATATTACTGAAAATAAATAGGTTGTTATTTTCTTAGGATACATAACAGGTTTGATAGCCAGTAACATATATCATACATTTCAATTCCCCCAAAACAAATTATAATCAGCCTCAATGAACAGAAGTTAAATATTTATACCACAGTAAGGTATAAACAGATGTTTAATTTGATTTTAATAACAATTAGAGCAATGTGACATTTATTAATATTGGATCTCAATTTCGAATTATTATCAACCGATAAAATAAAAATCTGAACAGGTATATTATTCTCCTAACTTACACACATTATACCATATATCAAAACTAATATGCATTATAGCCCCCTATTATTCCACATGGCAGGAGTCATGTACAATCATAATTTAAGCTAACAACAGCAACAAAAGCCATGAATTATGTCCACCACAAATATCATGGTCTTAATCACTGAGTTTCACAGCACAGTAATGTAACAGTACACATAATCAAGAGAACCTTTTTGGTCCCATTAGTTCCACAGTTCATAGATGTCTAAGCAGATTTTAAATGAAGATGGTTAAAATTGCTTGAAAATAAATCTTTCATGGCAAACTAAAATTAAATATTTCCATAATGTTAAAATTATTTGCATGATCAATTAATGAGTATAACATTATTTTGCTCAAGATTAAAACTTGAAAATATTTTTTTTAAAAAAAATACAACAATAATAAAAATACATTCAAAACTTCAGATAAAGCACATAATATGCAATTGTATACAAATTAACTCATCTTGTTCTCCATGTTATGTGGAGTAACCATAGATTGAATAATTGTAAATGTTATTTTGTCTTCAATAATTTCTATTTTATGTTATTTAAAATTGCTCTTTTAGACTCTCGTGTGTTTTTTTTAATTTAATGAAAAAAAAAATTATGATGAAATATGAATTCTGTTATATTTCCTAATTCCTTATTTCCATGGGTCAGTTAAAACAATTATATTCCATGATATTTTTATCTTAATCCAGTAATTAGGTCATCCATTTAGTATTTTTCTTTATTGGACAACACGCATAGAAGACATTTACACAGCAAAGAATATTACATAACTCTGACTCTACAAGCCAAACAAAGTATACTCTTAGCTGACTTGCAGCAGCATCTATGTTTTACATTTAATTTTCAACAAATTATAAAGAATACTGAACTTATCTCCAACCACACAATTACAACATACTACATTTGTTGTTTCAGACTATGAATTTATAATTTGAATTCAACCACAGAAAAATATTGATATTAAGCCTATATGACCTGATAATGTTCAAACTCGCAAATTAAATCAGATAACACACCATAACCGAATCAAAATCAAGGTATATGATAACAATAACAAATTACATTTTTTAGCCATGATGTTGCTGTTTAGCTCCTTAATACATGCATTAATAAGACCACAAGAATATAAACATAAGAATTTCATACAAAAATAATTTTAGCTTAAGCAAACTAAATAATAAATATGTGAGCATGAAATGACATCTCAAAGAGCACTTTTGATTTCAAATAATAATTATGAAGTAATTACCTGATGTAGATAAACAAGGATAAGGTGGTGGCTCTTTTATCCAAGAACCATCTGAACTTTTCATTCTTGACCTATCAGAGGCAAAAGTTTTTAAAAACAATTCTGCAGGTATGACTCGAAAACATCTGAAATGCAAACAACCCTCTATTGAGATACAATTCAAATATAATAATTTCTGCAAAGTATCTTAAGAACAAATGCAATCGCTTTGATAAGCCATGATTTGAAAAGAATCACAATTTTACAAAGAATATGACAAGAATGATTAGCACTTTAATGAAAATATATGTGTGTGCATGTGACACTTTTCTTTGATTACAAATACAGTTAGTAAGTAATTTATTTATATTTTAAGATTTTCTACATTTATAATAATATTATTGATATATCAGCTATAAGTTTATTTCTAGTTTATAAAATTCCTTTAAAAAAGATTATATAATTGTATATGTATTTCAATTGATAGTATGTTTGGAAATAAGAGGGTTTAAAAAGCATATATTTTTCAATGATTAAAAAAAAAGATCAATAAAAACTTTTAAGCAATACAGCTTTTGAATAAATACAGATAAAAGTTCAAGACAAAAGAGGAAACTATAAAAATACAAGTAATGAATGAAATTGAAAATACAAAATTCATTTATACCCTTCTCCTGTCTAGGCCAAAATAGAAAAATTAATCCCCCATCTTTAAAAAAAAATTTCTTTAAAAAAATTTTATTTTTAATATGAATTTACCCTCATGTCCAAAATTAAGGTCACAAACAAAATCTGTAAAAAACTGATGAACTATTAACTGTGTTAGCACAAAATTTGGCACATAGGCATATTACAATGAGAGAAAGAATATAGCAACAGAAAAATAGGTGAATTAAAATACAGGATGTAACAAAAAGTGTGAAATCATGAATCAGAGATAAAGCATTTACCTTGGGGAAAAGTCTAATATAAAGTGTGGTCCATGTATACTGCTATACAAGCCTCTGCAATACTGTTTATGTGGGTATCAATAAATGTTTGAGGCAACAAAGCTCATTCTCCCAAAAGCGGAACCTTCAACTCCTGGAGGATCCTAAGAGGGGGACTACACTCAGAAATGGCTTTTCCTACACCATCTCAAACATTTTTAATAGGAAACATATCCAAAGGCCAAGTTATATGGTGTATATTCTCTTTTATGAAATTCTTCAACAATGTTTGCTCTATATGACCACATATTATCATCCATAAAAATGTAGTCCTGGTCCATATAGCAACCTGGAACAAACTCGCATAGGTTTCAAGGACCTCATCTGTTTCGTCCAATTTATAATAAAACAGATTAGTTTAAATAATTCACAACCACATAAAAACTTGACATTCTAAATCTTTTTATTTATTTTTCACTGTTGTCATTTACATAAAACCATAAATCTTTTATTTGTAAAACTGTTTCAATACAAGTTGAGCTGTTTCATTTATTATACTTCTTAGAGTTTTGAATTTAGTTTACATGTATAAATTAAATTACATCTTGTGGTTATGATATGAATATTTGTTAAAATTGTGACATCATCCCTGTAGTGTTGTGCATTGATGGTACCTGAACCAAAGAGGCGCACAGGTGTACCACTGTCCAATATTATGCTGCCCAAGACTAGGATTCCTTTGCTACCAAATCTGTCAATTTCTGTTTCATAGGAGGGATGAAATCAAGCTTAACTTTCTCTCCAGATGAAAACTCAATGAGAATTACTCTGTCTGGTTAATCTCAACTCAGCACTGAAAAGAACAGGTAGTCACATGCTGTATGTAATCAAAGGGTCACACACAACTGGATGCCAGAAGTAAAGGCCAGTCTCTGCTAGACATCAAGAAACTGTTTGGCTGAAAATTCTTCCAGATACAGCAGCAAGATCATGAGCAAGCTAAGGAGGCATTGTCCATCTATATTGCTGTGTGCTTAATCCCAAGTAGCAATCATGTGCAAATGTATTTGCTCTGTGGGGTCTTGGCCATTAGTTTATTTGTAACAGCACCACTTGTTTGGAATTGATTTTGCAACTGGGAGACCACTTTTGGTGCCACTTGTAACCTCTGGTTGAAACTGGTCAGCTTCAAGCCTGCCAATGGCTCTCCATCTCACAGAATCATTTAAACGATTATGAGAAGTCATTCTCACTTCTAACAGGCTAACTTGTTTGCTATAATGCAATATTCAAAAAACTGCAGGCAAAAATCCCATATTCTTAAATGGTCTCAATCCAGTAGTTCTGCAAAAACTAACACTAAACCAACTTCTTTTCGTAAACCGGAAGTTGATACTGTTCTAGCCATTCTTCAAAATATATCAAATACAAATTTTATCAATTTTACTGGAAGAAACTTAGAATTATGTTGAAAACCATGTTTGTGACCATAATTTTGGACAAGGGTGTACATTTAATGAGCAGTTTCTATAATTTCACAACCACTGTGGAAAAATTTTAAAAAAAATACTCACCTATGATGAATTGGCTGTAGATATGTTTCAAACTGAAATGTTAAAGGAGCATATTTTTCAAGGGGTACAGGGAATGGCAAGACAGTATCCAAGTCATAAACTAAAGCTCCTTTGTCATCATTTGAGTGGTAAATGAAGATGACATGATAGTCCTACAGGAGGAAAAGTTCAATTGCAATTTTAACCTTTATAAGTAATTGATTTAATAATTGATACATGTCAGTACACTTAAAGTTTTATTAAATATTTTTATGGTTAACATGGCTAACATTTTACAAAGATGATTTTGAAAAATAAAGATTTTCTAAAAAATCTATTTTGATCCTAAAATTGAGGTGTTTTGCTGGTGTATAGTATTAAACAAGTACACAAAGGGTATAAAATTTGTATACATAAAGTAAACAAAATAAAAGGTTATATTTTCCTTAAAACACTCTAAATTTGCCTTAACATTTCACTGAGGTTAATATGGAAAGGTTTATTTTGCAAAAGTTATCATTAGTATACTAAATGCTTTTCACAACACTAAAGTGCGGAAAAGTTTTAGAGCACACTTAAGAAATGAATTCAAATACTTTGGCTCTAATTGAAAACAAAATAGAATAACAAATACTGTAACATACCCAAACAGCCAATTTGTTTTCATCTTTCCCAGATTTTTGATACCATAAAGGAACCTAAAACAATTTTAAATGACGTAAATAGTAAAACTGATTGTGTAAACTGAAAGCACAAAAAATAGCTAAAATAATTATATGTTATAAAACTTGAAATAAATATAGAATAAATACAAAATATTCAACTCAGTGTATTTTCTGATCTTGGAAGTACTGTTACACAAAGTACTTCATCAAATAAAAGAAAAATTTCATTAATAAAATAAAGGCTTACTTCTAAAAAATTTTATTGCAATTTTTAGGATTGCTATCATATTTCTTAATAAGTTTAAAAACTCATATGAAATTATCACATAAATTCATACAAACCAAAAAAAGTTATTTAATTTATTGTATTAGTAAACCAAATAGAGGTATATTTAGTAGAATTATATTAATGAGAAGGAAATTCTATTGAGGACGAGACTTTGTGTAACAGTAGTACTGCTATAGGGTATTCCAACTCCAATGTAATTCCGCCGAATGGCCAGTCAATTCTGAGAAAATAGTCTTCCAAATTCATACTCTTAGCTTATATACAAGTTATTTTCTCCTTGATACAATGTAGTTGTGGCATGATCGTCAGCGTATCGGAGTACTATGCAATGAGTCAGAGTTCGATTCGCAGGAGCAGCCAACTTCCTGTTTCTATTTTTTTTTCTCCAATTTATTTTATTATTTATTTTCAGAATTAAATAATTTTATTTTTAAAAAAAGACTCATTGATTTTTAAATGATATTCTATACAATTATAGTAACTATTTTACTTTTTTAAAACATGAAAACAACTAATATATGGTACAACTAAAATTAATGGTATTTTTAAAATTATTCCTCATACCTAAATGGCCATAAAATTTTACTTACGTTTTTAAAAAACTGATTTTGTTCAAGAGGAAGGAAGCCTAGCATAGCAGAACCCAAATTCCTAACATATGGCTCAGTGATTTAACGATTACTCAATATTCCTAACATTGCCTATGCTACTTACAAACTTCTTTTACTCTTCTTTTTCCCTTTAAGAAAACAGTCAATGCATAATTAAAAAAATATTATGTTGTAGTAATGGCTACGTAGACAATAGTAAACAATAAAAAAACTCAATCAATATTCTTGATCAAAATACATGTTCTAGTTTAGTTTTTTCATTGGGAAGAATTTAGTGATTCAATCTAAGATGGTAAATCTTTTAATTTTTTTTTTTTTTTTTGAGGTTTTTCAGTCTGCAAAACAGGGGAATCTTAACATTAAATTACACCCCTTTGCAGACTCTAGAATAGATTTTTAAACTGTGATCCATGGACCACAATTAAGAATCACTGCATTAGTCCATCAAACATTTTTACTAAACAGAAACTGCTGTTAACGCTGGGATATACAACAAATAATGAAATAGAATATCCATGCATGCTAAAATACAATAATTGTAAGTTACCAATCGTTTCATCAAAGGAAGCATGTTAATGGGCACAAACATTTACTTAAAAATGGATAGCTGCAGCTCAAATTATATAGTTAAGTATTTCATTCTTTCATAATTTAACTGTGGTTTTTTTTTCTTTGTTTTTGTTAAAATAATGCAATTTAAATAATATGATATTACTTAAATTTAGTTACAAACATAAAATTTTGGTTAAAAAATTTAATGTATTTTTTTATAGGTGTTACAATAATGAAATGTGATTTAGTTATTTCTGAAAATAAACTTCGTGTGGCATAATTCTTTAAAATTTTTGCCAATTTATAAGTTGACAGACTGATTTACACAAATGCCTTTCTATATTAATTTTATTTCTCTAGATTTATTTTCAAGTGGATAATAAAAAAAGTAGATGGATTTTTTTTTAAAAAAAACACAATACATCATTCTTTTAACCAGTTAAAAAATTGGTTAAGGAATTCATTGTTTCATTTCTTATGTTCAAAATTTAAATTTCTGTTTTTAAAATTTCATTGAAGCTGCTAATTATTTCAAAAGTACCTAAAAATATACATTTTTATGTTTTGGAACTAAAGATGTAGTAAATGATACAATGATGTAGGGCTTAAGTGTTTTGATTCTGAATAATAATGAATGTTTGATTTGCAAGAATTACATGGGTTTAAATGGGAGAAAAAAGTTAACTGATGAATTCATTAAGAATACTGTATGAGAGGAATGAATGACCAACATATTAGAATGCCTGTTGGAAAGAATCGTTGGTTTGAAGAGATAAAAATTATAAGAAATCTTTCTGAGATTAAATATAAAATTTTAGGGAAGAATGTACAGATATAAAAGACCAACGATGACTTCATTTTATTCATAGGATTTACATTTTAGAGAGAAATATCATAAAGGGCTCTTTCCTATCAAGAAAAATATCTTACTGCATGGAACAAGTAAAGAAATGGCTTAAGTAGGTTACAGAAACTCCAAGGTAAAATAGTGATTTTTTTGCAAACTCAAAAATAGGTTGTCAAACTATTAACATGTATCAATAGTCTACTGAAATTAGCAATGCAACAAAGCCTTTTAACAATGTAAGATACCATTTGTAATCTTTTCCAAAATAAAACTTTTATAACCTTTTTAACAAATTTTTAAAAAAATTATTCAGGTAGTGAAATAAGAACTATAACACATTTAGAATATTAAGACTTACTATTTCTTTATAAATATTCATTTTTCCAAAGAGATAAATCTTTTTAAAATGATAGAGAAAAATACAAAACTGTTAACTCAAACTGCAGGTGATGCACATCTATTTTGTCAGAGACACTTGCATATTCCATGAAACTATATATATATATACCGATGAACTCAAAGAAAGTGCCCTTCAACAGCTTTCTAAAAATATGAACTCACAGTTGGTCTTTTATTTGTCATCATTAAAAGCTGGAAAATAGGTGTACTTAACTTGCTTTCTTCAAATGAATTATTCTTCAGAACTTAAATACAATGCTAACTCGTTCCTTTTTGCAACATTCCTCAGTAAAATCATAAGTTCTTAGGTTGAATCATTCTTAATCAAATACATGTCATTCTTGTAAACCTAACATTTAATATTATTCAGTCAAATCCTTAGCCCTACATCATAACATTTCACCTTTTTTTTTGTATTATTATATTATTCAAGTCATAAAAGTACAAATTATACATTTCAGGAAAATTATGCAAACACTCTTATAAAACTTTAAAACTTATAAACAAAACTCGAATTCCCTTTTTCTTAAGAAAAAGGGAATTCGAGTTTTGTTTCTGAGCAAACACAATAAATAAATAATAAATGTAATAAATTTTTCAAGCAAAAAAAGGAACATAAAAAATATCTCAATTTTAAAAAAGAACTGCCCCCTCCCTTCTTTTAAGTAACAATCACATGAGCAGAAAATACATAACTTAGAAATATTCCTAACTTCAAGTTATTACTTATGGTTATCAAAATTAACAGTGTACAAATAAAAAGAAATTTTCAAGTTTGGCTGATGCCCTATTCTTCATGCCAGTCAACAGAACAATATCCAAAGGGGGGGGGGGAAATGAAATCAAATATTGAATAAAAACAATTATGCATGATACACAAAATATTCTTAGCAATACAATACTTACGGTTTGATTTCTGTTAGATATGAACACGGCATAGCAGTTTGACAGTAAGTTGCTCTGATTATTTTTTACATATTCACATAATTTCCACACATTTTCTTCACTGAAAAGGGAAGTGATTAAGATTTTAGAACCTTGAATTGTAAAGGGTAAATTAATATTAAAATTATTTATTTCTTACACAAATATTTAATTTACCAATAACAAGATGTATAAAGGCATTCTTTAGAAGATGGAATTTTTAGATCATTAAAAGAGTTCATTTCCAGACCTTCGTTCTGATTATTAGATTTGAAGGCAAACATAACTTATAATTATTTAATAAATCAATATTCTAGAGAATAATGAATTTAGACAGAAAATTATCTTAAAATATCTTTCAAATTTAAAATTACATGTTTCGTCCCTAAAGATGTGTGCAGAATTAAAATAAGAATATAAGTACTAATTTTGGAAGTCGTTAAATAAAGAGCACTTTTTCAGATGAGGAGAGGGAAGGAACAGGGGATGACATTCTGAGGGTTACAGAGCTTAGCAAATTTCTCGCCAAATCGGCGCTTGCTTGAAACGACCAATCATTCATTTTCGCAGTAGACGTGGAACTATTCGCATGGTGAAAGCTGGATTCTTATCGAAAGCATAAAAAAAATATATAACCATCTTTCGAAATAGCAAGTTTAAATACATGGAATAAATTTATTTAAAATGAAATCAAATAATTTATTTGTTCATTATTTTTGAATAAAAAGTTGAAATATGTAATTGCAGTGGTAAGTAATACGATTGCCAGCTGAAAGCGCTTACATTATTGTTTTTGAAGCTCCCGGGTTTATAACGAAATGATACTAAATTAATTTAAAAATTGATTACTCCGAACCCGGGAAATTAAAAA
>BMAV01003120.1:0-64085 GCA_019973955.1 Trichonephila inaurata madagascariensis
AAAATATCGGAAACCATGCCCTCATGGGCAATTATAGCACTTTTGAGATGCCTGTGGAATCTTCTATCATTCCATTACTTTGTGGTTAAGAAGCTGAATGGATTCTATGGCTACCCATCATGTTTGAAAAAGCTCTCTCATTAGAAGACTCAAAATTTGTCCCTTAATCAGTTGTAATTGTAACAGGGTGTGCCAAACGGGAAATCCAACCATTTAAAAGTGCACGAGCAGTGGTTTCTGAACATGTCTTCGGTAGGAATTTTCCCAGGCCACCTGGTATACCTGTCTATGAGGGTAAGACAATATTTATATCCTTTTGGATGGTGGATATGGTCCAATAAAAGTCAATATGAATGTGGGCAAATCGAGCATCGGTAAAACAAATGTGCTAAAGGGGAAACTTTGGTATGTTTGAATACTTTTGCTCACTGACATTTTCACAAGCTCGAACTCTATTTTTGATTCTTTTCTCATTCCGGGCCCAAAAAAAACGTTAGAAATTAAATTATTTGTAGCGGATATTCCGGGATGGGATAGAAAATGCGGTTTTGAAATACCACTTTACTAGATTTTTAGGGGCAGGAAAGGTCAAGGGGTTTAAGTGACTTATCACAATATAAAGAAACTCTTCAAGGGGAAAATATTGTTTTCATTTTAAATTTGAAGAATCTGGTTTAAGGAAAGATTGAATTTCAGAATCATGAAGTTGTGTTTGAGCAAACTTTTGTAGTCTAAAATGGTGGTTTTATAATTGCATCAATTTCTACTCTAGATAATGCATCTGAATTTTTGTTTCTGTTCCAACTACATAGCGAATATCTGTGGAAAATTGTGAAATATAATGAGATTTTAGTTGACGTGGGGTAATTTTTCTGGTTTCTGCTTGAAAGCGTATTTAGGGGGTTTTTGATCAGTATATATAATAAATTCCGACCTTCAAGCATGTTCAAATTTTTTATTGAGTATATATTGCCAAAAGTTCTCGATCATAAGTAGACCCAAATTTTTTTGAGTTTTTGAAAGCTTTAAAAAATAAAATGCTATTGGTTCCCAGTTAATTATTAGAAAGTTGCATCAAGGAACTACCAATGGCGAAATTTGATGCATCTCAAACACTTAAAAGTGCACCGGAATCGGATGCTTAAGAAGAGTTGCACAGCTAATGCTGTTTAGCAGCAGTAAATGAATTTTCCTTCTTCAGTCCATTCAAGAGGAGTTTGTGGTTTTTTTGAAGGACGAGATGGTTTCTTTTTTTTTTGTGACCTTCTAAAAAATTTTATTAGGAGTGCTAAAATGATGGGCTGTTTAGGAATGAACCCTTTGATAAAAATTATACATTCCTAAAATCTACGCAATTGCGTTTAAGTGTTAGGTCTAGGAAACTTTTGAATAGCATGACTCGATCAAGGGAAAAGGTGAAATACCTTCACTGGAAACTTGAAATTCAAGAAATTTTTTAAACTATTGGACAAAAAGGTCTTTTTAAAGGTTTTTGTTAAAATATAATTTTTTAAAAAAGTGCGGGGGAAAATTGAAAATATGTTCTTGAACATTTTAAACCCCAATTAAGATATCATCAAAAGAAAAACACCTTTCAAACCACGGGGAAAACTTCATCGATAAATTTTTTAAAAAGGTCAAACCCATTGCACAAACCAAACTGCACCCAAAATTTCTTTCGAAGGGGAAAAGGGAATTATAAATGGGTTTTATGTATGTTTTCCGGAAGCAACCCCGGAATTTGATGAAACCTTTAACAAGATCAATATGAGAAAATATTTTTGCTCCATGTAGTTTTTTGTAAAATAAAAAGAATGCTGGGAATCGGATATTTATCCTTTTTTGTTTGAGCTTTTAAATGCTCTAAAATCGCCAACAGGGCCAACCCCATTCTTTCTTTTTGGAACCCATATGAATGGGAAGAATAATTACTACTGGATGGGCGCATGGGCCTAAACCCAACATGTGCTAAAATTTTAAATTTTCCCAAAAATTTTTAAAAACCTGTCTGGGGCCATGCAGGGGTTTTAACCCCAAACAGGAGGCCCAAAAGTATCAATATAGTGAACTACTTATGGCAACTGTTTGGGTTTTCAAAAAGGTGGTTTTACAATATTAGGAAAAATCATTCCCCAATTTAGAAAAAAACATTATCAATAACAGAGTTTTAATTTAAAAATATTAAAAATTTTTAATAAAACAATGACAATTTTTAAATTTTTTAGAAGTATCAAATAAACTACGATTTTTAAATCAGGTTTTTTAAAATTAAAAAAATGTAAAAAACTGCACCAAAAAAATAGCATTAGACCATTACAAATAAAAAAAAGGAAAGACAAAATTTCGTCTTAAACCTTGTTTGGGGAAAACATATCTCCTTCCTATTTTTCAACAAAATCCCCCTGCCGACAGAAACTGCGACAATTTCCGGGAAATTTTCCTTTTTGGCTGGGAAGGGAAATTTTGTGGGTGGGGGGGGTCGGGTTTTGGGAACCTTTTTTCCCAATGGACCAGACTGGATCTTGGAAGGGGGCGGTTTTGGACGTCCGCGGCATTTGGGGGGCGATATTTAGCCCCCGAAGTACAGCGGTCTCCTGGCTGGAAAAATCGAAAAAACCGGAGAGAATACGGAAGAGACTCGAACTGATTAGGAACGGGGCCCGCGAAGTCCCGCGGTCCCTGGCTGGTAAATCCAGGAACGGAAGAGAGTGCAAAGAGACTCAAAAGTGATATTGAACTGTAATTAGAATTACCCTTTATTTATTATTTTGATAATTTTCATGTTAAAATAAATAGTTAGAGATCTGAGAGAAGTCATTACAGCTATACTATTTATATATCGGGTGGCAGGGGGGGATTTAAATGGAATAAATGCGGGAATTTACGCCTGAATGGGAAAAAAGGATTATCTTCGAATCGAGTGAAAGGACTCTTTTGTGTGTGTGCGCGATATACGAGAGAAACTCCCGGTCAAGATGGACTGTTATACCAGTGGATTTAAAAAGTTCGCCGAAGGAAAAAGGGTGTGGCTCTACAGAATGCTTCAAAACCCCAAGAAAGTAAAACGCGCACCCCATTGGGGCTAGAGGGTAAGCCCTTTTTTTCTTTGAGATTATGCTCGGAGCAAGTAGAGATTTATTTATTTTTTAAAGCTTAGTATTTTTGGAAATCTAAGTGAATTTTTGTCTCGCTAATGAATTTTGTTTTCCCAAAAAGAGTCTAAAGAGTTGTTTTGGTATAAAAAGTGTGTTTTTTCTATTATTTTAATTTTTGTGACGGGGCCAGAATCGTGTGTTTTTTTTTTTATGATTTTGGATAGAGGCGTACGGTTGTAGTTTTAAAGTACTTATTTGTCAATTTTGCATAGTTACTTTAAAATTTTTAGGCAATACCAATAGGATTGTATTGTTTTGGGTATAAATGTGATTTTTCATTTATTGTAGCCTCTTGTTTAGTTGTTTTTGTGTATTATTGCATAGTTACTTCAGGGGTATTTTAGTTGTCCCTAATAGGATTGTGTTGTTTGGTATATATGTGTTCTCTTCAATTTATTGTAGTATTTCTTTGTTTAGTTGTTTATTATTGCATGAATGATTTTCCCTTTTTTAAGATTAAGAAAAGGTGACTTGTTAGAGGTAGCAAGGAATTAGGGGTGGAAGTCAACTTGATCTAAGAAAAGTAGAAATTAAGGATAGAATTTTACAAAAAGAAAATAATGATATTTGAAACGATTAAAGCGGTGATGGAGGAGTTTTTAAAAAAAAAGAAAAAAGAAAAAGGGAAAAGACTAACAGGGTCGAGGTTTGAGGAGCGTAAGCAAATAAAGGGGGAAAAGGAGTTAGAACGACTGAGGCTAAACTCAGAAATAAGTTGAAAGGGAACAAGAGTTCAATATGAATGCAGGTGATAAAGAAACAATCCTTTCAAATGTCTGTTATTTGACGGGGAAAACCCTACCGGGGAATTTAGGGAACCGGTTAGCAAAGGGAAAAACCGTTAATTAACGCGTTAGTTAATGAAAGGTGGAGGAGGCCACGTTTGGGATTTCGAAAAGGAAATTGTGACCCCTATGAGATACACGAACATTTTCAACCGTCTGAAGGAATGGGGATAGTAACAGAAAAAAAAAAATTGTAAGATTGAGGAAGGAAAAAAAATAAATGAGGATAGAATTAGTTATGGTAAAGGGAAGGAGAGACCATTCGAAAGGGAAAAAACCCATTATTTTTATTATTGCAATGAAGTCGGTCACATAAAACCCTCTTGCCCTAAACTATGAAAAAACATGTTGAAACAGTGGCTAGGTTTGGGAGTGGGGTCGGAAAGTGAGAACTCTTTTGGGAATTTAAAGTTGGTTTGAATTAGGTGGGGTAGAGCGTCGGTGTTTAAGAGATAACGGGTCTACCATGAATTTGTGTGCGAGTAGTTGGATGGATGAGACAATTATTTGGGAGAGTATGTTTTGGGTCAAAAGCCCATTGGTTGACGTATGCCATTGTTTACCTCTCGCAAAGGTAGGTAAGACCAAGGGAAGTAAGTTTTACACGAAGGCAGCAGTCAAAACAAACAGCCTTCGAATTGAATTACTTACTTGTTGAAACCACACAGCCGATCTAATTGAGTCAAGAGAAAAGAATGTGCTTATAATAAATACGACTGTGACTCAAAACGTTAGTGAAATTAGTTCCTTTCGAGAAGGAAAAGGGTTATGTTTTAAACTCGAGGAGCGACCTTTCAATTGAAATCACGGATCAGTTTTCAACGATAGAAATTCTATCGTTGAACCAACTTGATAAGGTTTTCCGGCGTTTGTGTCGAAAAAAGGAAGGGGACTCAGCTCAATTAATGAACGATTTTTAGTTCAGAGCGAGAGAGAAGTGCAAAGACCTCAATGTACATTGTGGGAAAAATCTAAATTAGGTTTAGACGAATGTTGTCAAACAAAGGAAGGAAAACTAGAGGCACACTGGAGACGGAAGAAGGGGACGAATTCCGAAAACTAGGTGTGTAGCAAATTCACACTGGAATATAACCAGTTGAGCCACCCGGGGAGTGACTCATTGTTAAGGTTTCAGGGAATTTTAAAACTCGCCTTGAAGGCTCTCTGCGCGGAAAAGGGGGGAAGACGAATCCTCTCAGCATTATTTGCGTTACACCGTTTCGCATGAAACAAGGTTTTAGCCCCTCGAATGGGTGATGGCAGAGAAGAAATTAAGACCCTCACACCCTGATTTACGAGAAGAGAATTGACGGAGGAAATTTACGAGACGAAAGGTTGGCTGAGAATGCGTTCGCGAAATTGACAGGTAGGTGGTTTCGGAACTTATTCTTTTCATCCTGAGTTCTCGAGAAATTTTATTGTACAAAATGGAATGCCAACAAAAGAAGACTTGGTACGAACGGAACTGCGGGGAAGGAAATTTCCTAAAAAGGCGATCTGGTAATAGTAATGACCACCTCCTACGGAATAAAATGGATATGTAAGGTGGATCGGTCAGGGAAGGGTTTGGTAAATTTCTAGGAGTCCATGTCGGTTCTAAGGCCATGTATCGATTAAGCTTACTCTTAAATGGAATAACACTATAGAGTTTTCCCTTTGCCGAATATAGAAGAATTGTGGAAAGGGGTTAGCGCCGCACCATATGTGACGGTCATGGATTTGGCAAAGGTTATTTTCAAATTCCCCTCACCACCTGAGCTCAAGAGGTACGCGGCTTTTGTCACGCCTTTCGGTATATATCGAAAAAATGATGTTCGGTTTAGTATGCGCTCTTTTACTACTGCAAACTAATAGCACAGGTTTTGGAAGGATTAGGTGTTTTGCTCTCCTACATCGATGACATAGCCATCTTTTTCCCAAATTGGAAGAGACCATGTGATGCATATTGACCTTGTGCTAGGGAGACTAAAAGTGGCCGGTTTAAAGTAAAACCTTCGAAATGCAGATTCCTTTTTGGGAGGAGGTGTTATTCACTCAGTCATACCGTAGGTTCTGGGAGTAGGTCCCTAGTGATATGAAGATAAAGGCTATAAGATTTTCCTCCCCACTACTAAGACACCAAGTGAGATCTTTTTTAGGAATCGTAGGATACTACGCTCAGTACATCCCCAGACTATAGCGAGATAGCGTCACCCTTGAATGACGCCCTCAAGGGAAAAATTAAGAGAGGAAAGAAAAGCAGTACGTGGGATGAAGATGCGAAGGCGTTCGCAGAATTGAAGGATAAACTTGTCTCGAAACCTATTTGTTTGCCCGGATTTCTCCGAAGATTTTATTTTGCAGACGGACGCAAGTGATATAGGGGCTGGAGTAGTTTTGTCGCAGAAAATAAACGGTGAGGAACACCCTATTCTATACCTAAGTAAAAAATTTTCAAGGGCGGAAGAAATTATAGCGGTAGAAAGGAGTTAGCTGCGATAATATTCGGCTTAAAGAGGCTAAACACTACCTAGATGGTCAGAAGTTTATTATGAAACCGATCACGCCCTAAAATACCCTAAGCAAATGGGGGCAGCAATCCCCGAACTGCAAAGATGGGCTTTAAGTCTACAACCGTTCAATTTTTGAAATTCGGCATAAACCAGGAAAACTTCACGGGAATGCCGACAGTTAAAGTATAGATTAGAGTGATAACTTTCAGTTTCTTTTTAAATTATTCTTTTTCTGTGTGTGTGAATGTATGTCTGTGTTGTATGTGTAAAATGATTAGGTGTTTGTTATCAAATCTTTGAGAGCCTCTTGGTATGCAAAATGGAGATGGGATAAAATGGTAAAACTCCCTCTTGGAGAATTGACAGTGTTATTTTAGTTATCTGTATATTTAAGTTAATTGCTCTGCCGGATGGTCTCACTGCATCCAGGACCGCTCACCCAGAGTTGCCAGTAGCGTATTGAGACTTCCTGGTACTCCCATGATGGACACTCGAAGAGCAGCTGTGACGAAGCATATCTCCTTCCCTAAGCGCAATGAATCCCCGTGCCGACAGAAGCTGCGAAAATTCCGGTTCCCTTTGTGCTGGGGAATTTCGTAGCTGGGTGGTCGAGTTTCGGCACCCTTTTTGCTAATTGACCGGACTGTCAAAAGGGCGCCTTGTCGTATGTGCCGGCACCACAGAACTTCCGGAGGCGCCGTCTCGTCGGGAGAACATACAGCTGTACACCCAGCGGCGTCTTTCGGACTGGCAGGCTTGAGACAATGTTTGGCGCGGCAGAGGGTGCGACATCAATGAAGGCCGGAACCGGGAAGGCGGCAGCGAGTTTGGACTGGGGCGACAAAGAAATGAGCGGTGGATGACGAGGGAAAAGTGCTATAAAACGGGCGAGAGAGT
Source organism: Trichonephila inaurata madagascariensis (assembly GCA_019973955.1). Taxonomy (NCBI): domain Eukaryota; kingdom Metazoa; phylum Arthropoda; class Arachnida; order Araneae; family Nephilidae; genus Trichonephila; species Trichonephila inaurata. The sequence continues at coordinate 7,330 of BMAV01003120.1, forward strand.
CCGGAAGAGAGACGCTGGATCTTGGAAGGGCGGTTCGGACGTCCCAGCGAACGATAGAGAGCGATAGTGAGCCCGCAGTACAGCGGTCTCCTGGCTGGAAAAGATCAGAAAACCGGAGAGAATACCGGAAGAGACTCGAACTGATTACGAACGAGCCCGCGGCTGGCGGTCCTGGCTGGTAAATACAGGAACGGAAGAAGTGCGAAAAGAGACTCAAAAGTGATATTGAACTGTAATTAGAATATACCCATTTTATTTATTATTTTGATAATTTTTCATGTTGAAATAAATGGATTAGCCCAGATCACCAGAGAGAAGTCATTGCAAATTGCAAATAGCAGTTTTATGTATGTCTTCGAAAAGCAATCGAAATTTGGTGGCTGCTTTAACAAGATCAACATGAAAAATATTTTGCTTTATGTAGTTCACTTATAAAATCAAGAATGCTAGGAATCGGATATTTATCCTTTTTTGTTTGAGCATTTAATGCTCTAAAATCGCCAACAGGGCGCCAATCATTGCTTCCTTTTTTAGGAATCTTATGCAATAGAGGAAGAATAATTACTACTGGATGGGCGCATGTGGCTATAAATCCAACATGTGCTGAAATTCCATTTCGCAATTTTTAACCTGTCTGCAGCCACCATGCGACGGGGTTTGCTAAACAGGTGGTCAAAAATATCAATATAGTGAACTACATTGTGGCGAACTGGTTTTGGTGGTGTACATCGTGGAGAATCGTTTCGTTTGGTAAGGTAAGTAAATGGCGGTTTGTTGAAATGTTGGGTACAATAACAAAGCAGTAGGTTTTGTAAATGACACGTTTTCAATCAGGTTTTATGTTAAGGCAATATAGAAATCCATGACCGTAATTCAGGCATTACCGATAAAAGTAGGAAGAAATTTGAAGTATCACCGAGCTAAGACGTTGTGCAGATGGATGGTTGCAAATAAAGTTTGGACTAGATTTGTTTTGTTTGCAGGAAAAGTTCAGTAAGCTTGAAGGTATCATTCAGAAAACAATATTTGGGACATGAAAACAGGAGCATTTTGGATCGGTGAAAAAACCATTTTCTGGGTGGGTATATCTTTATTTTGACTTGAGGGTTCGTGTTTTCGACTTGGATGGATCACAACGGACATTCAACACCATACGATATCCAGACCAACTATCCAAAAGGGAACAAGAGGTAATTGTGGCGTGCCTCGGCACCCACCTAATTCCTCTTAACTGAACCAACCGGCGAGTAAGTGAAGTAGAACTGATATAGAACAGGCTCACTTGCTCAACTTTTCTCTGACTCACTTTGAGAAGGCGTACTTTTTAACTTTTTATTCAATTTTCATGTTTCAACCTAAGTAATTAGTAATTCTTATAATATTTTTATAATGCTGTAAATTAAAAATATGTTGTATTTTTATCATTCATTTTTACTATTTATATGGCGTGTAATAAACCTTAAGCGTTATACTTTGCGCCATAATTGGTGACCCCGAACGCGTGAACGCAATCCGTTAACATCAGTTCATTTTAAAGATAATAACATTAACTTTTTAATTTTCTAATTTTTAATCTCATCTCAAGTTGTTCCCATCATCAATTTATGATTATTTCATGCCTGAGCTGTCACTGGAAAACGTAAGTTTTTATACTTTTCTTTTTCATTTATGTGTGCTTTGTATGTTTTTCAAGAAATTTCTGTTGCACACGTTTGTATAAGCGGAATAATTTTTTTCCTAATACTGTTTGCCCATTTTGCGAAGAAATAATTTTTGTGTATCGCATGCATGTAGATTTTTAATCCTGTATTCATATTTTATGCAAATATAATTTCATTTTCTAACGTTTGTTGTTTTCAACGTAAATATACTTATGTAAAAAGATTTGTTACATTTACCTTCCAACATGCCTAATCAATGACAACCAGATATCCCACGTGGCAGTCAAACCACCACATTTTTTGGAAACATAATCCTGCGCAGTGGTTTGTGCGATTAGAGGCGCAGTTCGATTTAATCAAAATTTTAAATGATATCACTAAATTTAATTATGTTCTGTCTGCTGTTGAGTCAGGCATTTTAAATTCTGTTGAGTTGGTTCTAAAACCACCTGAAAGCAAGGAAAGTACGAAGCTTTAAAAAGCGTTTAATCGAAGTACATTCAGAAAGTGAGGATTCTAAAATTCGAACTCTCTCCTCAGGGTTTAAGTGGGGACCGACGGCCATCACAGCTCCTTACGCGCATGCGCTCCACTCTGAGCGATGTGTTGGCAAGCTACTCTTGAAATCACTGTGGCTCCGGACGTTTGCCTAACGGAACATAAACAATTCTTGCTGCTCTCAATGAAAGAAGCTTAGATCAGCTAGCTACTGTTGCTGATAAAATCAATAACCTGACTTTTCCCAAGGAATTAATTCAGTTGCAGCAACATCTGACAAAAAAACTGCACAATTAGAGCAACAAATTGCTCAACTTACTCAGCAAGTAAGCGAACTAACTAGTTTCGTGAAGCTTTCCGGTAGCCAACCCGCAAATCAAACCATTTCACCAATCGCCGTAATTCGCGAAATCGTTTTAAAAGGTACCAAGAACCCACAAATGGATATTGTTTTTACCATACAAATTTTGGCAACAAAGCAAAAAATTGTGCTACTCCATGCTCTTTTCGTTCGGAAAACTCCTGTCGATCGTCTCCTGGCCTCATTGGCGATCGCCTCATTAACCGCATTTTATTGGCCGATTATTCCTCTAAGATAACTTTTTTGATCGATACAGGAGCGGATATTTCTGTTATTCCAAAATCTTTCGCGCCTCATGCTAAAGTTCAACAAGACTTAACTTTGTACGCTGCGAACGGCACAAAAATACAGACTTATGGCACAAAACGAATTTTACTCGATTTAGGTTTACGACGCTAATTTACCTGGTCTTTCGTAATCGCAGATGTACGCCAACCAATCATTGGGGTTGATTTCCTAAAACATTTTAATTTGCTTGTCTATACTAAACATCATAGAGTTATCGACGCCAACACTTAACTTTCTTTGAACGGCCAATTTCCAAAAATTGAGTCTGTAGCATCTAACCTAGCAATATTAGTCGGCAATACTAAGTTCGATAAGGTTTTAAAACAATATCCCGAATTAATTAACCCTTCACAACCGGTAAATGTTGATACTTCGAAACAATTTTATCATCACATAGAAACTAAAGACCCTCCATTTTTTTCAAAATCTCGTCACCTCGCTCCCACAATTTTAAAAGCTGTTAAGAAAGAGTTCAAATACCTTATGGCGCAAGGTATAATTCGTCCGTCAAAGAGTCCCTGGGCAAGCCCACTGCATGTTGTTAAAAAATCTAATGGAGAGTATCGACCCTGTGGTGATTACCGTAGACTTAATTCCCGGATTACCGTGCCCGATCGCTATCCAGTCCCTCATCAAGACTGCACTCAAAAATCTGTTTGGAAAAAATTATATTCACTGTTTTGGATTTGGCCTGAGCGTATCATCAAATAGCAATAAATCCACCCGATATTCCTAAAACATCCGTAACTATCATTTGGTCTATTAGAGTATACTGCTATGTCCTTTGGACTTCAAAATTCAGTCAGAAGCATTTCAGAGACACATGCATCAAGTCTTAGCTCATCTAAATTTTGTATTCCATATTTTTGATGACTTACTCATAGCATCTTCCCCGAGGACGAACACCTTGACCACTTACATCAAATCTTTTTCTCGTTTAGAGATTACGGTCTCAAGTTAAACCCTGATAAATGTGTTTTAGGCAAAACATTTTGTAAAATTTTTGGGTTGTCTCATAACACCTGAGGGTGTTAAAACACTTTCCGATAAAGTCAGAAGCCATTGCAAATTTTTCCTAAGCCAGATACCTATTTCATAATTAAGGTTTTTTTTGGCCATGTTAGAATTTTTATAGACGTTTTTTATCCCATGCAGCCGAAGCACAAGACGCTCTTAACAAGTTGCTTACTAATTGTAAAAAAAAAACAATAAATGTCCCGTTCCTTGGAACGAGGAAGCAGAACCGCATTTATGTAATGCAAATCCTCATTGGCTAACATTTGCATTTCGGTATCCTACCCCCGATCAACAGCTCTGTTTACTGGTTGGCCTTAACTCCGCAGTTGGAGGTGCATTAAATTGCTTGACGGAAAATAGTCATAACCTATCGCGTTTTTCTCACGTAAACTGAGTGCAACAGAAACAAAATACAGCACGTATGACGGGAACTTCTTGCTATATACTTAGCAGCCAAAACATTTTAGGCACCAGCTGGAAGACAGTTTTATAATATTCTGGAGTCATCGCCCTTTAACTTTTGCGTTTAATAAAATCTCGGACTCGTGTTCTCCCCGTCAACTCAGGCATCTTGATTTCATATCGCAGTTCAGCACAGATATCAGACATGTTTCAGGATCTGATAACTCCATGGCAGATGCCACTCTCAAAATTAATACCTTAATCTTTCAACCACTGATCTCAACACTTAGCCGATAGTCAAACCAAAGACGAGGAACTTAAAAATCTTAATTTCTTCCAATGACTTATCAATTAAATTAAAACCTTTAAAATGGGAAATGCTCGCGAAATCTTCTGTGATGTCAGTAAGAGAAATGTACGGCCTTATGTTACTTAGAGGAACTTTGCTTTGAAGTATTTCGCTCTGTCATAATCTCTCCCAACCAGGTATTCGTGCCACAAAGCACCTCATCAAGACCGCTTCGTCTGGCCGTCTATGTTGAAAGGACATTGGTAAATGGACACGATGCTGCATTCCTTTGCGAACGATGATACGAAGTCAGAGGCATACCGTGAGCCCCATACAACTTTGCTCCAACCGTTGAGAGATTTAGCGTCACTTATCGATCCTAGTTGGACCATTCCACCATCTGATGGCTTCACCTTCTGTTGACATGCATTGATCGTTACCGATGGCCGGAGGTCATTCCCGCCAGTGCCATGTCCGCTGAAGCCGTGGCAAGCTTCATCGCTAACTGGATATCGCGCTTCGGTGTACCTGCCATCGCCCAACACCACAGACCAGGAGGCCAGTTCCTGTCTCGTCTTCTCTACAGCCTGAAACAAATGTTGGGAATTAAACGAATTCGAACCACTCCGTACCACCCTTCTTCAAATGGTATGGTTGAACGTCTTCATCGTACCCTCGGCAACTATTCGGTGTCACGATACAAAATGGACAGAGTCACTACCAGTGGTCCTGCTGGGTCTGCGAGCGTGCATCAAAGGGACCTAATGCATCCTGCGCTGAAATGGTATTTGGAAAAACCATTGCTCTTCCAGGAGAATTCTTTGAACCTTTAAGTCAGACTCCAACTGATCCCTCCGAGTTTCTCATAAGGCTGAGAGAAACATTCCGGACTCTTAAGCCAACTCCAGCTTCCTGTCATTCATCTACCTCATGTTTCGTGCTGCACAGCCCTCAAACCTGCTCTCATGTCCCGGGGTCAGGGATTGAAACCATCATTGAAAGCACCCTATCAAGGACCATTTAAAGTTTTGAGTAGGACCGGCAAGCACTTTACAATCAAAATAAATGACAAGACCTCTACGATCAGCATTGATCGACTTAAGCCAGCTTTTCTGTTGAATGACACAGACTCAACAAAGGAGCCCTTCCCAGTACAGAAAAGTAACCATCCGGTTGTACTTCCTCCTAGACTTGATCAAAATGTGCCCATACCAGGAACGACTCGCTCTGGTAGAAAGGTCAGATTCAACCCGAAGTACTTGTGAATTTTCATAGACTGTGAATCAAAGGACTTTTCATCATATGAAAAACTCTTTAAGACTTTCAAACACCTTCGGTACTTGGGGGGAGTACTGTGGCATGCCTCGGCACCCACCTAATTCCTCTTAACTGGAACCAAGCAACGAACAAGAGAAGTGAATTGATATGAACGGACACTTGCTAAACTTCTCTCTCTGACTCGCACTAGGAGAGACGTGCTTTTCTCTTTATTCAATTTCCATGTTTCAACCTAAGTAATTAGTAATTCTTATAATATTTTATAATGCTGAAAATTAAAAATATGTTTAACCTTTTTTATCATTCATTTTTACTATTTATATGGCGTGTAATAAACCTTAAAAAGATTCTCACTTCACGCCATAGTAATTAGATATTTTGGTAGAAAGAGAGCCACAAGAGATATTTTATTTTAGTTTTGTATGTAGTTACTATAAGTTAAAATAAACGCTTGTGATTCTTACCATCAGTAGACTCTATCTCTAAAAATTGGCTTTCTGAAAAGGGCGATTCCTTCTCTTATATTTTATTCGGTTTAAATAATAACAAGTAATTATTATGTCTTTAATTTCAAATTGTTTTGTATTTTTTAAGATTTAAAATTATATATCTATGCTGCCTGTTTGTTCGAAAGAATTATTCAAGTTTTATAGGTGTTAATATATGTGAACAATTTATGTTTTTTTAATAATAATTTTTTTCTTTAGAGAGAGGGGCGGCATTTTTCATTTTTGTCCGGGGCGGCAAGGCTGCCCGTTCAAGTTTTCCTGGAAAGAACAGGACTGAATACATTTTCTTGCCTTGTGGCAAATTTATTATGATACCAACATAAATTTGATGCTGTTGGCTTAGGACTCTTTCCGCGATTGCCGGAATTGAAACGATTTCGAGAAAAACTTCTTGATCGTCGAAGTTCTTTCACTTCCTGTAGTAAAAGTTTTAACTCTTTGAGGAGTTTTGCTCCGTCTGCGACCGTACAATCGGCTTTTATTACCTACTGATGTAGATGAAATGAGTTAGAAACAGAATTTGATTTTGAATGCAAATAACACACGATACATACCAAGTAGTTATAATGAGTTATTTCTACACAAACACATGTGTTAACTGTTTTAATACTTTTCTCTTGTTACAGTTACTATAGCAAGTGCTGAGAGCTGTTTCAGCATATTAAAACAGAGTTTCTCAAACTGTGCGGCGCCCCGGGCGCGATAACCCTTCAAGAGGGGGCGCGAGCACATCGAAAATAAAAGGTTAAAAAAATTAATTTACTGGAATGAAAAAAAAAGAAACAAAGTACTTTCTGATATAATAAAAAAATACAGATTTACATTGATATGATTTATATATATCATCTGGTGAAAGGTCATCAAAATAGAAGATTCTACTTTGAACGCTCATTAGCTATCTTCTATCCTATAACTAAATAAAAAATATTTGTTTGCTTTGCTGTAATCCTACGATGAGAGATTTTTTATTACGTTTCTTTTTAACTTAAAATATTACTTTTGCTGGCTTTCGAACTTACTGGTATGGTTACCTGCATCCCTTTTTTAGGGAAGTTGTAAATTATATAATTCTGTTGCGCATTTTTCACAATGTGAAAAGAGTTTTTGATACATGGATAAGCATATTGAGCACTTTGAAGGATTAATTGGCCAAGATTTATTTTTATGAGTATACTGGAACACATAATACAAAATCGTTAAATTCTTTATTTGTTACCAATGACCTTGACAGAGAATCCTCTAATATGACAGTCTTAATGGGAGCTAAAATGAATTGATAACATATCTCCTTTTTTGGGAGTGGCAAACATTTTTTGTTAGAATCTTAAGGTACTTGTTTAGACGGAGTTCACGGCACGACCACTATTTTTCAAAAATATTTTCTTTGAACATGCTGCATTTTCCCTACGAATAACTTGAGTGGTTTTAATTGTGATGTTGTACAGTTATGGTTTATAAATGTAAATGAGCAGAATCTAAAAAAAATTGGGCATCTGTGATCTCTCTGAAAGGAAATTGAAGCTGATCAAACAAAGGGAAACACTTGCTGAAATAATGCATATTAATCATGTTAGTAAAGTAAATTTGAGAAAAAGCAATAAACATGAAACGAAAGGAAAATTTTCAATAGCTACATTAAGAACTTTATCAAGAAAATATGAAGCCATAACTGTACCGCAAATGCACTTCACCCTGTCAAAAGGCACAAGCAAGAAAAAGTTCACCAGGATGTTGTCGATCATCCAAAGAATATCAAAATTACAAAACATTGAACAAAATGTGACGGATTTTTGCTTGTAAATAACTTTCCTGTAATGTTAGCAAAAAGTGTCTGTGATTTGTGTCCTTTATTAAGGTCACGCACATTTTGGAACAATTTAGTTCAGTTTATTGGATATTTTCTCAAATTATGAAAGACAAATAGAAAAAATCATGAAATAAGGTAAGTATATTTTTCTCTTAGTTAAAATTATTCACTGAAATTATGATTTTTATCTTGTATATTGAAAATAATTATAAAAAAGAATTGGGGGCATCACTCCCCGCGACCATTAACGTAGTATCGGTACTAACCTGATCCGGGCTTTCTCGCTTTAAATATTAAAAAATAACACAATTGTTATTCATTAGAATTTTATATTCTTTTTATTACTTAACATTTATTCTAAATGCTAATTCTGCGAGGGCTTAAAATTACAGTTCGGTAAAACCGTTTATAATATGAGTATTCATTTCAATAAATCATTTTTACATTTTTGTATACATTGTCATGCACTTGGTTTACTCCTTACAATTAAGCTATTATATCAAGAATAATATATTATCATTTTTTAAAAAATAAACTCGTGTTAAGAGTGGGGTACTTCAGCAGTACAAGAACAAGTTTAATAATCATCAGTGACTTCCATGGGCTTGTCTTGCAGAACCAAAGTTTTCAAAGGAAGGCTAAAAGTGAAAATTGACACTCAGAGAGGTTATTTTTTTTTGATATTTAAGCTCAGATCTATATTTTTGTCTTCAAAATAGTCATTGCAGAAAAAATCGAATTCACAAAGGTATGATGTTAAAATGGTAATAGTATAAGAAGCCTTTTGTTTTCAGTGCAGAAAATTCAGCATCCACCTCTATCCAGAAATTCAAAAGAGTGATTTATTACAAAATTGCCCTTTAATTTCGTCACTGGATGTGAAATCTATGAAGATGTCTTTCGGCAGTTCAGAGCCTTCTGAAGTATTTTGAAATGGATCCTAACTTATTCGTTACTTGCTATCAATTTGCCCTCGTCTGTGTACTTGTTGATGCTTTATTATCATCGAATGCTCGCTGTGATTTAAAAAATATATCTATGATTTTGTTTAATCCACTGCATAAATATATACCATGGTGGGAAACATTACATTCAAGAGATTCGGTAGCTAATCAATTCGGCCAAGACTGACTAATTGCGCGAAGGTACAACATTTTTACATGTTTTGTGCAGACGTCTGTTAGGTTGCCTAGACTCACATGAACGTTCGCGAGGATGCCAGATGTGTAATGGATATGATAAAGAGCAGCATAGATTAGGCTATTTTTTTTAATGACGTTTGTACTTTTAGAAATATGGATCTCGAAGGAAATATATCTTTTAATTAAATATTATTTCTCAATCTGTTTCAATTTAAAAAATTAGAGAGAAAAATAAATAAGAATTAACCTATTACTTAAAAGTATATATATATAATTTACTTAAATATATATTACTTAAAAGAGTAACATATATAAAAATTTAATACTTATCTTATTAATACTGAATTAAGAACAAGTTTAATAAGTATTAGCGACTTCCATGGAGAAACTGTCTTGCAGAGCAAAGTTTTCAAACTTTTAAATTGACCCTCACAGAGTTTCTTTTTCTATATTTAGCTGATATCTATATTTACTGTCTTCTAAAAGCGGAGCACCGCATTTTGCAATATGTTCCAATTTAAAATCAGAGAAAAATAACATAATAGTTATCCTGTGCCTTTTTGCTTAAAAATGTATATACAATTAATACTTATGTTATTAATTTGAACGGTTTTATAATTAAGATCGTGTGGTAGCTTAGCTTTAGCGTCAAAAAGTGCGTGTATTGCATTCAGTAATTTATTAATGTGTAAGGGGGGGCGCGATAAAAATTGGGATTGAAAAGGGGGGCGCCAGTATTGAAAGTTTGAGAAACACTGTATTAAAATTAATAAAAAGTTACATTCAATCATGCATGTGTATAGAAAGCGTAAATGCACTTGCAATATTAAGCATCGAAAAAAAAATGCAAAAAAGATAATTTTTCTGAAAATAACACGCAATAAATAAGCATGGGAATGCGACACTTGGATCACAAATTAAAATTAATGCGAAGATGAACTATATTAAAAACGTACATTACAATTTTTAATAACACATTCAATATTTTTTTTCTTTATATAAAGTGCCTATATATAAAATGTTGATCTAATGTGTTTTAAAATTATACAATATTAAGGGAATGTATCATCAGAAAAGGTGCAATAATTTTCAGAAATGCAATTTAATTATCCTCAGTTTTAAATATATTTTTCTTCTTATTGAATTAAATATGATTTATATCTATAAATAGATGGGGTTCCAAAATACTTGTAAAAAAAGTTAACTTGTTTAAACCAATGTTTATCCCATATTAGAGAGTTAATATGAAAGTTTTTGATTAATAAATATTTATGCATTGAAGAAAATGAATTTTATTTTTACAGCACAATGAATTGCAAATTAGATTCAAAGAATACAATACATATATAAAAATAAATAGTCGCATAAAATACCCATTCACAATTATATTAAAAATGTATTTGATGTAGACAAAATAAATATTTTTATACAATTTAAATGATGAATAATACTATTTAAAAATATGTGAATTTAAAACAAAATATCACAAGATTGTTGCATTAGACATTGCACAAACTTTTCAGGTTATAGAAGTAATTGAATATATTTCAGTCGCAGCGCACGAAGAAGTAGAGGCCTAAAACGAGAAGAAATGCACAACCAGACCTAACAAATAATTTCCAGTAATTGAGTTGTTTTTGATTTTAAATTGATATAAGTCACTGTTTTTATAGCTAAAAAGTACTTTTTTTCAAAAAAAATCCACATGCTGCACAGTATGTCATTTCTGAACGTAAAAAAAGAATAATTAACTATACGAGTTTAAGAGCAAAATAGTCAAAACAAATGATGCCGTACACTTTTGTGCCCAAGAGCTCACAGAGGAATCATGTAATCGTGACGTCACATGTAATTTAGTCCATTCTGAATACCCGTTTTTCGCAGTGTGGGCCTTAGCCCGGTTTAGTTAGCATTGAAAACGGCGATTAGAGTCAGACATTAAAAAAAAAAAAATCATATAAAATAATTTAGATACCCAATTGCGTAAATTGGCATGAGAAACTAGAAAAACAGAGGAAGCAGCACCTTTATCTCTTGGAAACTTGTTTGGCGTCATAAATAGACACAACTATCACAAATGTCCGTAAAGGCAAAGCTTGGCGACTGTTTTCAGGTATTCAGCTTTATACAAACGCATACTCATTAAAATGTTAACTTTATTCTACGAATAACAAGATTGCTGAAATTTTTCAGAACAAGACCAGAAAATGATCTTTCCAGAGATGCTATATCGTTGGTATAAATGTTTGAATCAACATTGTATTTGTCGTCAAGTACTGTACTTCAATGAAAAGTACCTTTCTACACTTCGTTACTGATTGTTGAGGTCTGCGCGTTGTCGAGACTTCAATAGCAATTTCAGCAGCGGCTCGGACTCATAGAATTATGTTGTGTTGCTGAGGCTGTCTTCGGTAAAAGTACGAGCTTGAACTAAACGCGAATCATTTGACATTTTTTTGTAACATTGTCATGCACTTGGTTTTACCTCCTTACAATTAAGCTATTATATCAAGAATAATATATTATCATTTTTAAAAAAAATAAACTCGTGTTAAGAGTGGGTACTCAGCCAGTAAAAGAACAAGTTTAATAATCATCAGTGACTCCATGGGCTTGTCTTGCAGAGCAAAGTTTTTAAAAAGGAAGGCAAAATTAGAAATTGACACCAGAGTTTTTTTTTTGATATTTAGCTCAGATCTATATTTTGTCTTCAAAATAGTTTGCAGAAAACCCGAATTCACAAAGGTATGATTTTAAAAATGGTAATAGTATAGAAACGCTTTTGTTTTAGTGCAGAAAATTAGCATCCACCTCTATCCAGAATTCAAAGAGTGATTTATTACAAAATTGCCCTTTAATTTCGTCACTGGATGTAAAATTTCTATGAAGATGTCTTTTTCGGCAGTTCAGAGCCCTTCTGAAGATTTTGAAATGGATCCTAACCCATTCGTAACTTGCTATCAATTTCCCCCTCGTCTTTTAATACTTGTTGATGCTTTATTATCATCGAATGTCGCGGTTTTAAAAAAATATATCTATGATTTTGTTTTAACCCCCGCCATAAATACTAATCCCAAATGAATTTAGGAAATGTACATTCAAGAGAGATTGGAGCCAATCAATTCGGCCAAGATGACTAGAATTGTACGAAGTACAGCTTTTTTACATGTTTGTGCAAACTTTCGTTAGTTGCCTAGACCTCACATGAACGTTCGCGAGGATGCCAGATGTAATGGATATGATAAAGAGCAGCATAGATTAGGCTTTTTTTTAATGACGTTTGTACTTTTATATAGAAATGGATCTCGAAGGAAATATATCTTTAATTAAATATTATTTCTCAATCTGTTTCAATTTAAAAATTAGAGAGAGAAAAATAAATAATTAACCTATTACTTAAAAGTATATATATATAATTTACTTAAAATATATATTACTTAAGAGTAACATATATAAAAAATTTAATACTTATCTTATTATACGAATTAAGAAACAAGTTTAATAAGTATATGACTTCCATGGGCTTATGTCTTGCAGAGCAAAGTTTTTCAAAGCTTTTTTGAAATTGACCCTCTGAGTTCTTTTCTATATTTAGCTGATATTTTAGATTTTGTCTTCCAAGCAGACACCGCATTTTGCAATATGTTCCAATTTAAAAATCAGAGAAAGAAAAAATAACATAATAGTTATCCTATTACTTATTTTTTTTTGCTTAAAAGTAACATATACAAAATTTAATACTTATGTTATTAATTTGAACGGTTTATAATTAAGATCGTGTATTGTAGCTTTAGCGTCAAAAAAAGTGCATTATTATTGCATTCAGTAATTTATTAATGTGTAAGGGGGGCGCGATAAAAATTGGGATTGAAAAGGGGGGCGCCAGTATTGAAAGTTTGAGAAACACTGTATTAAAATTAATAAATAGTTACATTCAATCATGCATGTGTATAGAAAGCGTAAATGCACTTGCAATATTAAGCATCGAAAAAAAAAAGGCAAAAAGATAATTTTTCTGAAAATAACACGCAATAAATAAGCATGGGTATGCGACACTTGGATCACAAATTAAAATAATGCAAGATGAACTATATTAAAACGTACATTACAATTTTTAATAACACATTCAATATTTTTTTTCTTTATATAAAGTGCCTATATATAAAATGTTGATCTAATGTGTTTTAAAATTATACAATATTAAGGGAATGTATCATCAGAAAAGGTGCAATAATTTTCAGAAATGCAATTTAATTATCCTCAGTTTTAAATATATTTTTCTTCTTATTGAATTAAATATGATTTATATCTATAAATAGATGGGGTTCCAAAATACTTGTAAAAAAAGTTAACTTGTTTAAACCAATGTTTATCCCATATTAGAGAGTTAATATGAAAGTTTTTGATTAATAAATATTTATGCATTGAAGAAAATGAATTTTATTTTTACAGCACAATGAATTGCAAATTAGATTCAAAGAATACAATACATATATAAAATAAATAGTCATAAAAATACCCATTCACAATTATATTAAAATGTATTGATGTAGACAAAATAAATATTTTTTTACAATTTAAATGATGAATAATACTATTTAAAAATATGTGAATTTAAAACAAAATATCACAAGATTGTTGCATTAGACATTGCACAAACTTTTCAGGTTATAGAAGTAATTGAATATATTTCAGTCGCAGCACTGAAAAGTAAGAATTTTCAAAACGAGAAGAAATGCACAACCAGACCTAACAAATAATTTCCAGTAATTGAGTTGTTTTTGATTTTAAATTGATATAAGTCACTGTTTTTATAGCTAAAAAGTACTTTTTTTCAAAAAAAATCCACATGCTGCACAGTATGTCATTTCTGAACGTAAAAAAAGAATAATTAACTATACGAGTTTAAGAGCAAAATAGTCAAAAACAAATGATGCCGTACGCACGTGCCCAAGAGCTCACGGGAATCATGTAATCGTGACGTCACATGAATTTAGTCCATTCTGAATACCCGTTTTTCGCAGTGTGGGCCTTAGCCCGGTTTAGTTAGCATTGAAAACGGCGATTAGAGTCAGACATTAAAAAAAAAAATCATATCAAATAATTTAGATACCCAATTGCGTAAATTGGCATGAGAAACTAGAAAAACAGAGGAAGCAGCACCTTTATCTCTTGGAAACTTGTTTGGCGTCATAAATAGACACAACTATCACAAATGTCCGTAAAGGCAAAGCTTGGCGACTGTTTCAGGTATTCAGCATACAAACACGCCTCATTAAAAATGTTAACTTTATTCTACGAATAACAAGATTGCTGAAATTTTTTTCAGAACAAGACCAGAAAAATGATCTTTCAGAGATGCTATATCGTTGGTATAAATGTTTAGATCAACATTGTATTTGTCGTCAAAATTACTGTACTTCAATGAAAAGTACCTTTCTACACTTCGTTACTGATTGTTGAGGTCTGCGCGTTGTCCGAGACTTCAATAGCAATTTCCAGCAGCTTGACTCGGACTCATATGAATTATGTTGTGTTGCTGAGGCTGTCTTCGGTAAAAGTACGAGAGCTTGAACTAAACGCGAAGCACATTTTCAGACTGAAAAGGTACCTCAATTTCCATGGAAATTTTCAATATTATAACACATACCTCTGTTAACAATATAGGGTTTTTAAAAATGTCAAAATATTCTATGAATATTTTCTTTTTTGTTATCATACGTGAAGGCATAGCCCTTGTAACATTACGGTATAGGAGAAAAACGCGTAACACCTTTTATACCAAAAAAAAATAAATAAAAAATGAATCAACCCGGTTAAAAACGGAAAGTATGATAAAAAATGCTGCTCTCTAAAGGATAGTGAAGCCAGAATATCATATTAATGTTTCATTTCCTTTATATCTGAAAAAAATGTTGAAAATTCTGGTTCTATTCTTTAACATTAACCGAAGACAGTCTTAAGGGTGAAAACTAACAAGTGATTTTATGGTCTGTACAGATGCGGTCGTCATTCAAAGCGCATTGTTGTATTATTCCTAGTTTTAATTGCATATGAAGTGTATGGCATTGTTGAGATCCCCCTCCCCAATTTATATGACCCTGCGTATTAATTTACGGCCTAATAACTCTATACTAATGAGTTTCCTTCGGTATTCTTATTTGATTAAAAAAATCTAGGTGGACATAAATAACTATTCTGCATTTTATGTAGGGCTATCTCAATAAAATACAGAATTTCATACTAAAGATCGACGTTTTCTCAAGAAATGATATTTTAGAAACAACTTTTAACGCTGCTTATATTTTAAATATGGTTTCGGTATTCGCTTTCTACTATTATAGAATAGTAAATAAATTTTTACATTTCTCAATGAACCTTATTTTGTATATAAATATATATTACATGTGTGATTTCATACAGGTGTTGTTAAAGTGTGAATTTTGTACATCAGTTTCAAGTTGAAGTCAAGTCATTTTCTTCTCTGAGATCTAAACTTTCCTACGCATATTGTGTGGCTGGCTAAAAATATTTTTTATTGAATGTCACGCATACTTAAAATATTTCCACATCGAATATTTCTCCGAATTCTTTGAAAAATAAGTCTTTGAAGAAACACCTAGATAACAATAATTCAGAAGTTGAAGGGCTTGAACTCGGTTCCAGATCCTAAAAACATTATTTTCCTAAAATAAATATGTATCGAATGTAATACATATTTTACATCAGCTGTTTAAAACAACACTGCGAAAAACCGGTATTCAGAAAGGAGTACAAAATACTCACTTTTGAATACGTCACATACTCAAAATAGCTCCGATGCAAACAGACTCAAATTTGAGAATAGCCCATTCTCATCTTTGGCAACGACTACATACTCATTTTTGAACCTGTTACTAGGTCAAATTTGAGGATATAACAGCTAAATGAGTGTGTAATGCACTCATTTATGAGTATTTATGGGTCAAATATGAGTATGTATGTTATTTATTTTCGATACTGTTGTATCCAATACGAACTTTTACCATAAAAATATACATCAAATCAAATTTAAAGGGATCTAAATATGTGATACTTAAGTTGTAAATTTCCTTTTCTTCCATCTTATAAATTATTTAATTTACATTTTATGAAGTTTTACCACTTAGCATAAAAATCTAAATTCTTTTTGCATTTAAAGTATTGTTACAAAAAGACACTTGCGTATCATCGCAAAGTGCCAACGTTCAAGATAATTCACTTGCATGTCTCGTACCTTTGCGCTGAATTAACAACCATGTACTTCGGAACATACTAATGTCGCCAATATTTTGGGAGTAATAAGCAAGTTCAGCGAAAATATAATTTTTCGTTTTAAAATATAACTACTATGTGATCATAAACTATAATATTTTGAACATACCTAAATTTAAATCTTTGAAAATAACAACAATTGATTCGATGCAATAGTTATTTGAAGCTCATTAAAAAGTTATATTTACATATATTTCTAGAAGCAATATATTTGTCTCTTTAAAATCCAAAACAAACAGAAAGGTAGCTTTTATTTAAAATCAGTCTTTCAATAAGGAAGTATCTTAGAGCATTATTCATTAAAGTGTCTTGGAAACATTACAATGAATAACAGACTTTTCATATTTAAAAGAACACACCTAAAGCACAAATTAAGAGAAACAGTTTCTTTACATGTGTATGCTAACATGAAAAGAAAAAACTTATAAAACTTTAGAAACCCGACTAAAATAAGAATACTCATTAGGCCCCGGTGAGTAAGAGTATTTTTATCAATTGTTTTACAGAATTTAGAAGTAATACATACGCAACCTCTGCTCTGAACACTCATCAACCGAGCTACTGGGACTCCCTTTTAAAACTCGGAACATATCCAACTGATTTTTTACCCCATACTCTATCAGCAAAAGAGGAAACAAATGTTAGCAGTTTTCAGAGTTAATGTTTTAAATCAAGCATTAAAATATTTAAAAAGTTTATTCATAGAAAGAATGAAACTAAACTAAAACAGATTTTTGCATTTACAAAACATTTAAAATGCACAAATTTTTAACCAACTGGAAAAGGTTTCATCTAACGATCAGTCGAACCATAATCTTGCCATTTTACTAGTGTAGAGCATTTTTTTCGTGGGTTGTGAACTGAAAATAAAGACAAGGCTCATATGTTTGTCAGTTGAGAAAGAAACGACGAGGTTTTGGTGTGGGTTTTTGGCATGCTGCTGTCCTCCAAAACTGGCTTTTTGTTGAAACTTTAAAAACTCACTACATGCAGGGTATAGTATGATTAAACTTCGACTGTGCATGGCATGAGAAACGAGTATGTTTTGAAGCATGAGACTTTAATGTTAAAAAAGGGACATATAATTAAACAGATTTTTTAATTTTTATCAAATCAATATAGCATGTCTTACTAAATATAAGTGAAAATAATCTTTCAAACAGTTTTTCAAAACAAATTACATGTTAGAATTACGCGAGTCATCTAAATTATATACTGAAAAATTTATAGATATCTGGTTCTGAGAGGAGTCTTGAAAGTTTCCTCGTTTGCGGTAAAATCTCACTGCAAAATGTTTGTTCGTAATTATATAGTATTCTAAACGACAATTTACAAAATTTAGCATAACAAATGTAGTACCACTCTCCCCCCGAATGACTGTTTTGAATATGACAACAAAGACTGCAATGGGAATAAAATGGTCTTTGGCAGAAAGTGTAAAATGTATGAAATTTGTAAAAGTATTTTTTATCTATAAAAAAGAAAGTCAAGAACTATGTGCTAAATTGAAAATAAATTATGAATTGTAATATTAAAAGAATGAAGATTTGGCTTATAAGATGAAATGAAACTAATGCAAATTAAAAGTAAAGCATTTATAATTCAGAAACAAGGTAAAAGGTCTTAAAAAATACAATTTTTTAACTAGTAAACATGACTTGCTGAGAGAGAGAGAGAGAGAGAGAGAGTATTACCGTAGCATTGTTCAGCTACACAAGGGCTTTTGGCGACAGACCTCGTAATCTTGAACTATGGTCAAGTGATGAGGACGACACATAATGCTAACTACCACACACCAGCAAAGAGGACGTTTGAGCTCTCGACAGATTCGAACCAATGACATACCAGCCACCACGAGTCTGTTACCTTGACACCTAAGCTACGCGGCCACCGACTTGCTGAAGTTAACGTTTATAAAAACACTAATGTTCAAAAAATAACTCTCGTTAGAACAATATATATACATATAGGGGGAATATAATTTATTTACATCATTTCTTTACACACAAAACGTCTTTTTAGGCGCGGTTTTGAAATCACTGCAAATAAGATTTGGGGAGTCTGTGGTTTTGCTCAGTCAAGAAGGTGGATGCCCCGCTACAGACTGGTTTGTACCGAAATGATTTTTAAAACCAGCTACTTCCTGCACAAAAGGAGGAATTACATTAATTTTAAAAAAAGCAAAAATGTAGTTTTTATACATACTTAAAAGAGCAGTAGTGCGCACATTACTGAATAGCACATTACAAAAACATAATGAAAATTTTAACAGTTATGAGGCTTAAAGGAGATATAGAAGGAAAAACAATTAAATTAGACTTTAAAAATAAAGTATCAAAAATATATAAACATATAGCTTCAAATTTTTGGGGAGCATGAATGTGCACAAATTTTTTTCATATCGTACGAGAAGCATTTTACAAGCAATTTTATACATAAAAAGGGTGCCCTCGAGTATACGGATAGTGACAAATATAATATAAATGTCTTTTTTATTTAACCTTTTTGAAGAAAGTGAAGTTGTTGATATTTCACACACTTGACACTTTTCTTGAATAGTATGAATATTGCAAAACAATAAAAATTTACGTAATTCGATAAAAGAGTGGCAAGCGCCACACATAAAAGACATGACAATTTTAAAAAGAAATGATTACGCTTTTGTTTTGATATATATATAAATGTATTTAAATAACCAATTTGTGAGAAATTGCTTTTAAATTATTTCACGAACACACAGGGTTTTGCTTTTGGGCATGATTAGTAAATGTCTTTTTAATTTATCGCTTCGTGAAAGGCCTTTGTTACATAATTCTAAAGCATGGGAAACTTTCCATACAGTATGAATACAAGTAAATGTCTTTTTAAATGAACAAATTGAGGAGAAGCCTTATTGCATACTTCACAAACATTAGGCTTTTCAGCAGTATGAATACGTAAATGACTTTCCTAAATATATGTCACTTCGAGAGAAAGCCCTGTGCATATTTCACAAACGTAAGGCTTTTTCCTGGGTAATACGATACGGCAAAGAATAGTACCTTTTGAGACGCAGAAAAGAAAGCCTTGTTGCATATTTCACAAACATAGGATTTTTCCTGGGTATGAATACGTAATGTCTTCTTAAATGACCATTTTCAGAGAAACCTTTGTTGCATATTTCACAAACATGAGGCTTTTCATTGGTATGGATACATAAATGTTTCTTTAAGGAACCACTTTCAGAGAAAGCCTTGTTGCATATTTCACAAACATGACGCTTTTCGCTTGGTACGAGTACGTAAATGTCTTTTTAAATATAACCACTTCGAAGCGCACATTTGCATATTTCACAAACATGAAGCTTTTCCTTGGTATGAACACGTAAATGTCTATTTAAATCACCCCTTTGCGAGAATGCCATGCTGCATATTTCACAAACATGAGGCTTTTCCTTGGTATGAATACGTAAATGATTCTTTAAAGAACCATTTTGAGCGAATGTCTTATTGCATATTTCACAAACATGAGGATTTTTCTTGATATGAATACGTAAATGTGAATTTAAATTACTACTGTGATTAAATTCCTTGCTGCATACTTGATAAACTTCAGGCTTTTCCCCAAAACAAAACTAATGCGACTAATTTGCCAAAGAACATCGTTGTGTTCAAGGAATACAACGTTAAAAAGACATTACGAAACAAAACATAATGGTTATTTGAAATTCAATGCAGAAGGGAAACATAATCGAAGCTCAGACAATTTAAATTGCGATTAAAGATACAATAAAAATTTCTTTTCGTTCAGCATTATAGCAACCTATCATTAAGGCAAACTATTCTGTTTCATATTTGATTGGAAAAAAAAAATGAAAGTATTTTGGAACGGCAATTTTGTAAAAATATGTTTAAAGCTGTTGTTGAAAAAGTATTTTTTCCTGAAAAAATAAGCCATTTTCGAACTTAAGTCTATAGCGGCAAACAATGTATCGACTTTAAAATAACATTTAAATGAAGTAGTAAAAAAAAGCTAATTAATTCGAGATTTCAAAATTTTTTTTTTAGCATTTCACAAAAGTAGACATTTCAGACAGAGCTCAAATTGTATTCGTTCGTGAAGAAAATAGATCTTTTGACTGAAGAAATGCAAAATTTGATAAGTTTAAAAGATGCTGTTGCAAACTGTTTATGAAAAATTAAATTTTGTTGGAAATTCTTTTTGGAATATCAACTGATGAGGCACCGGTTATGACTTTTAAAGAAAAAGGGGGCTGCGTAAAATTATTGATTGAAAAAATAAAAACAACACACACACACAAACAAAAAAATAACTTCCCAAAAAGAGATGTTTAACTATAATCCACTGTTTGGAAATCAAAAAAATATTACCCCCAAAAATTATGATGAACATGCTACGCGGTAGTCATAAAAATATGAATTACATTTGACCCCAAAATTTCCCATCGAAATTTAAGGAGTTCTAAAAAGAATTAGACTGTGAATAGGGTGACGCTTAAATACAGTCGTGTCAAATGGTTGAGTTTCGTGGAAGATTTTTACCTCTTTATGTTCGACGAAAATTTTTTGTTTTAATGGCGCAAAATCCCAAAAATTAAAAAGGCCCATAGAGGTTTTTTTGGGAAAAAAAAAAACCCCTTTCCAAAAAAGAAAAAAAATTTGTGAGAAAAAATTATTGTTCTTTTTTCTCAAAAGAAAAATAATTTTTTCAAACCATAGAAAATTTAAAAAACAAAATTTTTGAAATTTTTAAAAAAAAAAAAAAAAATTTTTTTTTCAAGTTTATTCATTGGCCCCCAAAAATTTTTCTGGGGAATGATTTATCACTCAAAATTATAAAACCCTTTTTTTTTGGTAAAAACACAAAAAAATTTTTTTGCATTTTTAAAAAAAACAAGAAATTACAAAAAAGTTTAAAAACTTTTTTTATTAAAAATACCTGTTTCTTTTTTTTTCCTCCAAAATGGTTTTAAAAAAATCCATTAAATTTCCCGGAAAAACCCCAACAAATTTGGGAAACCGAAAAGTTTCAAAATTGAAAAATTTTTAAAAAAACAAATTTCCACAATTAAAAAAATTAAAAATTATTTATATTTTTAAAATTTTTTTAAAAAACATTAAAACAATATTATAAATTTTTTTTAAATTTTTTTAAAAAAGTTTTTAAGGGGAAACAATGAAAAAATTTTTTTTTAAACGGGGTTTAAGATTTTTTCTTTTCCCCCCTTTTCCTTTTTAAAAATTTAAACCTGTTTAAAAAAAGGCTTCCTTTAAAAAATTAAAAAATTTTTTTTTTTTTCCACCTTTTTGGGATTTTTTGATAAAAATTTTAAAATTAAATTAAAAAAAATTAAAAAAATTTTTAAAAAAAATTAATTTTAATGCCCCCAAAAAAAAAAATTTTAACATTTTAAAAAATTAAAATATTGAAAAAATAATTAAATTAACTTAAAAAAAAAAAAAATAATTTAAACAAATTTGCCTTCAAAATTTTTGGGGGCTGAAATTAAAAATTTTTATATCAAAAAGCAGAAAAGCATTTTTAAAAAGTACATAAAAAGTTTTTTTCCAAAATGGATAAGTAAAAAAATTAAATAAATTTTTTTTATTTAACCTTTTTGGGAAAAAATGAGGGATTTTCCAAGACCTTTTTTTGAATGTATGAATTAAAAACAAATTTTAAAATTGATAAAAAAGCCATAAAAAAAATAAAAATTTTAAAAAAAAAATTTTTCTTTTGGTTTAATATAAATGCATTTAAAAAAACAAATTTTTGGGAAAATTTTTAAAAATTTCCACCCGGGGTTTTTTTTTTGATGAATGAAATTCTTTTAATTTACCTTTGGAAAAGCTTTTTTCATAATTCCAAAACGGGTTTTTCCCCGGGTTTTTAATAACAAAAAGTTTTTAAATAACTTAGGAAACCTTTTGCATATTTTAACAAAAACTTTTTTTGGTATGAATAGAAAAAATTTTTTTAAAAACCTTAGAAAAGCCCCTTTTCAAATTTTAAAAAGGCTTTTTGGGATGTAAAATTTTCTTTAGGCCATTTCAAAAAAAAAACCTTCTCATTTCCAAGTAAGGTTTTCCTGGGATAAACCCTTTCCTTAAAGACCTTTAAAACCTTTTTTCATATTTTACAAAAGGGGGCTTTTTATTGGATGGGAAATAATTTTTTAAAAAACCCCAGAAAGCCCTTTTTGTATTTCCTGGCCCTTTTCCCCTTTAGGGGGAAAATTTTTAAAAAACCCAAGGGGAAGCCTTTTTAACAAAACGGTTTTCTTTTAAAACCAAATTTTAAAAATTTCAAAGTCTGCATATTTCCAATTTTTCTAACTTACCATTGAAACATTCATTTAGATTTTAATTTTCCCTCAAATATATTAAAATTTTCAAAAAAATATCATTAAGTTTTTAAGTATATTCCAATCGATAGATTCAAAAATTTTCCCCTTTCCGGTTTTTCATTTGTCCTTCCCTTTTAAAAAAAGATAATAAATTATTTCTAAATCCTTTTGTTTCAATTAACTTGACAAGGGGGAAGATAGAAAATGTAATCCCCTGAAAAATAGTTCTATCTTTTTTGGGGAATTTTAAAAAAAATGAATACAACAATTCGAAAAAATACTATACTTTTAAAACATTGCAATTTAAAGATATTTTTCCCCAAGTTATAATTGCATGTTAAAAGAAAGTTTTTTTAAAAAGTGACAAAATAATAAATTTTTTGTGAAAAAACAGTAAAAAAAGTGTTAAATTAAAATTTTGAATGCAAACATATTTCGAGGTAACTTTTCAACTATTTTCTTCCTCTTTGCGACATTGTAAACATAATTAAAAAAAGGAATTTCTTGACTACGCTGATATTCCAGTAATGCGAGTAAAATCAATTAAATGGAGTTCAGATAAATATATTGATTTTTATTATAAACAAAGAAAACTTTAAAAATCTATCAATCAATTCGTTAAAATATTTTCTCAACTCTAAAATTGGGTTTTTTAAAAATCAGTTTTCGTTTGAAAAAAAAAAAAACACGATGGAAGTCTCCTGAAAAAAGAAAATGCTTCGGAAAATTTACATTAATAACACAGAAGGTCATTCACACTTTATGGAAATGATTTTGTAATTCATTTTCGTTTGCATTCTGAGAAAAATTTTTGATAACTTCAGAATTCTTCTACTAATGTTTTCTTTTATTATAATGTAAAATAAAAGATTTTTTTTAAAATGGCCCTAAAATTGATATATGGCCAAGATTACGTAACTGCGCTTTCCGAGGTGAAATAATTGATCAACCAATTAAAATCGGTTTAAAAATCTCGTTATTGAAATTTCAGTAACGCGGGAAGGTGCATTAAGTCGATCGCGATCGACCGGGGCCCCAAGACATTTGGGGGTGACCGTTTTCTTGAAACGTTAGACGCGCATAAAAAAGCAAGGGGTTACAAGATAATGGACACACCCGTAAAAAAAAAGAGCCGTAATAAAACTGCCACCCAAATTTGAGACGTTTCAAAATTTACAGACTAAAATAAAAAGTTGCATTAATGGGTTAACCACTTGACAAAATTGATGGAAAAAGATAACTAAAAATATGTTAGATGTTTCTTTTATCTCTCGAGAGAAAAAGCTTATACATTAAAGTTTTTATTTAATTGAATGCAATTTGTTCGGGGGGAACCTTCAACAATTTTAAAAGATGTCTTCACCCGATTGAGCTGAAATTTTTTTTAACGTTTTGTTTGGGTGACAAATGTTTTTATATTTATATTCCCATATTAAAAAAAAATTTAAAAAAAAAATTAAATGTAAAAAAATTTTTTTTACTATCGACTTAAAACTCATTACAAATTTATGACATGTTGTCGCGGGCCCTGTGTAATAAACAAGCCAATTAACCCATCTGATTGATTTTAATTTTTAAAATTTTCAAACTAAGTAAATACGAGTACTTAAATCTTGCGACAAGCTTTTATATCATAAATTGTTTTACTTTGTTTTTCCCCCTCCGCTTAGCCCGGCGTTGCTCGGGTTTTTACCGAGTGTATAACTTAGAATTCCCTGTTTCGAAATTTTTTCGCTTCTTCTCTTTGTCAGACAGGTTTATTTCCCCCTGGCGTTGAAAATGCATAACATATTGTCATGGAAATTCCCCTTCTCCTCTCGCTATCAGAGCTGTCGAGTAAGTGAACAGCGGGACTTTTAAAGTTCACTCACTCACTTTGCAACTTTTTAGGCCTCTGAAAGGAAAATGTACCTTTTTAAAAGTAGTTGTATGTTGAAAACAGTAGAAATTTATATAATTAGAAAATTTCACAACTGTATAAAATGTTCAATTAAAATTGTGAACATTTTTGAAATGTTCGATACACGGGAAAAAAGTTTCATACAATTATTTTTATAAATGAAGAAGTTTTTAAAACCTTGAATTTTTGATAAGTAGTTATTAAATATTTAAAATTTGAGAATTTTCTAAAAATTCGTAAAAAAAAGTTTTTGGCAATTTATTTTTTAATCACTAACTCTAAAAGATCAAAGTATGAGTTTCTTAAAAATCATTTTGATATAAACGCATCTATATTAATTCATTTTTGAAAAAATCACAAAACATGTAAAGTATCGTTGTTTTGTAAACAAAAAATTACTGTATCGTGACGAAATAAATTATCTTTCAAGTAACAAAATTGCTGGCGAAGTTATTAAATGCGCGAAGAAAATTTAGAGTATTTTTTAAAAAATCATAAAAATTTTGCGATGATGTTCTTTCAAACCCGGATCCAACAGTTAGTAATGAAGCACTATAAACAATCGCGCCGCGAAAACGTTGGAAAAAGAAGTGAAAAGACCTTCAAAATAAAAGGAAGAGATATTCCTATTGTAAAAATGCTTTATATGTTAAAATTTTAATTTTTTTTCGGGCTTCATTTTTAAGTTAATGCCTTCAAATTTTATATATCGATTGCAAACATCGGTAATTTTTAAACAAAAAATGTAACAAAAAAATTCTTAAATATTTCTCAAAAAAGGGAAAAAAACGAAAAACGCAAATTTTTTTTTAAACCGTAAATTTTAAGCAATTATTTTAATCTTAGTACAAATTATGGATAGTATTATTCTACACACGAAAAAAGTTTCATGATATTATTTTTATAAATAAAGAAATTATTAAGTATTTAAATAAAATTTTAAGTATTTTTTGAAAAATCGTAAAAAAAAAGTTTTTCACATTTTACTTTTTGAATGACTGATTCTAAAAGAGAAAGGCATGCACTTTTTTAGAGTAGAATATCATTTCATTAACGCGAAAGAAAATGCAGTCGGAACGATTTAGAAATTATTTTCATAAAAACGTATTGACTTTGACTCATTTTAGAAAAAATCATGAAAAAATAGAAAATATCATTATTTTGTAAAATAAATTATACCGTATCGTGGTGAAGTAAATGGTCTTTTCGATTCTTTAATTATTTTTTTCTGTCTCATAAAAAAAATTAGATCATGTTTTAAAAACGTCTAGGATAAAAAAAAGAAGTCGAAAAATTGGAACTTCACCACTCGGCGGTAAAAAATACCTACAGGGGTAAAATAATTATGCGTTTCAAGGTTTTTAATTAGTATCTATTTAACTAATTGCAATATCGGAATATAAATGGTCAAAACGGGAGGATTACTCTTATCATTCCCGATCCTTTGGTACCTTCGGCGAGTTTCTGCGTCGTGCGGTTCGTGAGAAGATAGATGTACATACGTTTGTTTACCAATGAATTTTAATAGTGTAGTTGCGCCATTTCTGGGGTGTTTGACGATGCCAAGGCTGCCATCTTGTTTATGACGTAGGGAATTGAAGAATCCCTTTGGCTGGTACTGAGAGGAATTCTTTCAGCTCACTGGGATAAAGATATTCGAAGTCGTTGCAATGGCAACTGGGCCGAAATCCCTCCAAAGGTTAGTTTGAAAGAAAAAATACCCCAAATACGTATACGTGTAAATAGGCCTTTAGGAAAAAGGCATCCAATCAAGCTGAACGGACTTTGGAAAACGGTTCATGAGGAATAGAGTAAAATTTTTATGACAGTACTAAGAAAAAGTTTACATTCATGAAAAATTGCAGCTGAAATTATTAACAAGATCAGATAGAAACAAATTGCGCCAAAAAATACGGTATTTATTGATAAAAATTAACTATTAAAATCGTTTCCATAAAGCGCGAATGACCTTCTGTATGAAGAAAAAATGACAAACATTGTTAGTGATATTTGTGGAGAAATTTGACTGTTAAAATGAACTGATAAAAATTCAATTCTCCTATAAAATATCCACCTTTTAATGGTAGATAATTTATAGGCGATCGTTTTTTTTAAATTTTTAATGTCGGAGCTAATTCGTACTGTCATCTGTATGGTGCTCAAGGCCAATGACAGGCGTACTTCTAGCCCCTTGCCACGATGAATTTCGTGGGCCTCGTTCTGACTACGTCAGACAGGTGGCATTAGCCACAACAACACAACCACAACATTTTTTAATGGAATTTTCTGAAATAAATATAAGGCTGAATTTTAAAATAAAGAATAATTACATTAAATAATAATACTTTTACATTGAATTTATGTTTATTTTACTCAATTAATCTGATTTAAATTATATATTCATTGTCAAGAACAATTTTTCTTTTAACAAAAAAAGATAAAATTTAAGGTTTCTACTATGTGATTAAATTTTAAAAAATATACATATAAAATTTTTTCAGGTAATCCATAAATACTATGAATTAAAATTATAGAACTATTATAAATCCCAAATTCCTGCAACAGTACATCTTAAGACAGTATACATAAGCGATATTTACATGTGTAATATAATTAATTAATGCATAATAAATATGTTTAACGTGAAAACGCTTAAGACGAAATATCGGTCAACAAGAAATAATACGACGGTCCCGACAAAGTACTATGAATTTTCATGCATTCTTTTTTCTCTTTACTCAAAAAGAAAATTGCTTAACACGAAAATATTTCGCTTCTGGGAATGAACAAAATAAGGAAAACACCAGTCACGTAGACGAGATTCAAGAGGGGCGTGAAATGAAGGAGAGGTGGTTTCATGTTTCGTAGAAAGGAAGGTAATTTGGCTTTGGAATACTGTCGGAATAGCCAGTGACAGGAGCCAATTTTGCTTCTGGAAGCTACTTTCATTCTCCACCCTACAAACACACAAAAACATCTTATCTCTCCAGTGGCGTAATATACACCCCAGAATTCTAAGGGACCCAAGACTTAGACTTACCAGAGAGAAGCCCTAAATTTCAAGATAAATCCTTGTCAAAAGTTGGTTATATTTTATAAAAACCCTTTTCTCTTAATGTTAGAAGTAACGAATGTAATGTTAGCGTCTATGTAATAGCATCAGGTAATGATGTGACTTCCATTGAGATTATAACGTTTGAAGCACAGTATAATTATTTCATAAATTCCGTAATAATTATTTCATGCTAGCTGCATGGCCCAGCGTTGGTCGGGCTTTCTCTACTTTTATAAATTTTCCCTTTCCTTCACAAAATCAGCACTTCTAATACTCTTTTTCTAAATGACAGGAGGGTACGACGGACCACGTCGGTCCGTCGTACCCTCCTGCATCCAACGGTCACATATCCGCATTACAGTTTGGTTTCGTCCAACACGACTACCGATTCACCTGAAAGATAATCCAAAATCTCGGTAGGCCACTATCCTTCCTCTGTCGAACTCGGATATTTGATCAAAAGCTGATCGCTTTTTTCTACGAGTCATAGCTGATCGTTTTTTGAAAAAACCACAAGAAAAAGACAATTGCCGAACTTGAAATCGTTGAAATCTCCAAGCTTTAAATAGCGCTTTGAGGTGGCGCCACAGGCACGCGTGATGTGTATCGGCACTGAAATTCTAATCATTTGCATATCTCACCTCCGCTAATGCATGTTGTAAATTTCATGTTATTTGCATGCTTCCTTCGGGTGTTGCGTTTACGGTGGCCAGCAGTGTATTTGCGCACCGATTCCAAAACTGAAAAGTACGAAACTTATAGAAGAAATTAAAAATTGTGGAATCGCCCCAAGTAATTTAACGGTAAATGAAAATTTCTGTTTATACGAAAGGAACGTTAATGAAACCCACGAATTGATGGGTGCGGATTATGCAAGGAAACTGTTTACAGGAGAAATTAAGAATCTGCTGAGAGAACCTATTTAATACGGAAAAACAGCTGGCCCTAACATCAATTTATCCTTTAATCGGCTTCTGGTAAAGGCAATGTTCATGGTCTGGACCCACTTTTTTTTTTATCTTCAGTTCCGTTAAACACAAAATTAAGACTCATCTCTAGACTTTATCTTACTTTACTTCAGCTTATTTTTCCACTTGCGCTCAGAGCTTCACTAAGCGACCCCGCGAATCAAAAATTGAAAATTTGATCCAAATTTTGCATAAACACGCCCTTTTTTGGATTTTTGGAAAGAATTGGTTGGCCTCAAAGAAATCCCAAGAGCATTAGTATAAGTAATTCGATAAAGCCCCGTCACAAGATAGTGCCCGTAAATCGATTCAATTCCCAGATTAGAAATCCTTGCGTTAATAGGGAAAACTGGCTTATAATGTGAAAAAAGATCCAACCTAAAAACGTGCCAACTTTCTTTATACAGACTCAATAAGCATCTTGGGTAAAAAACAAGATAATTGGGGTTTATTTATAGTTAAACTGTAGGGACATCACACAAATTTAAAGGGGAAAATTTTAAACCTGGATTTTTCCCCCAAAGGGGTCAATCCAAAATTTATTGAAATCCCACTGGTAAAAGGACCCGACTGGTTAAACTGCCGAGAAGAATGGCCAGCTAGTAAATAAAGCCCGATATGGAAATAGTCATTTCCGGGGGAAAACTGTGCTCACAGCAATATTTTGACTTTTAGATTTGCATTTTCCTTTTTTTTAACAAAAAACTAAAAATAATGGCAACATCCGATTTTTAAAAAGGTTAAACCTATTGACAAAAAAGAGAAAGGAAACAGAAATTAAAACATCGAAAAAAATAATCTTGAAGGAAATACAGAGAGAAGCTTTTACTGGAGGAGAGAAGTTGATCTTATGAACAGTGAAAGACAGTGATGATCTTCTACGAATCGAAACTAGAATTGCTTCGAGAAAAAATTTAGACATTTAGATTTCCAGTATTGTTGCCCCACAAGCATCAAATGGTCGAAAAATTAATAATGAAAAAACACAGAGTTAAAACATGAAGGTACTCAAACACTGATGTCATGCCTCAGAGAATTCTTTAGGATAATTAAGAGCAGAAAGACAGTGCAAGGCATGATAAGAAAATGCACCAAGTGAAGAAGTTTTTCTGCCCGTCCATTAAAAGCCGTGAGCATTCCTCTTCCAGAAGACAGGGATGCTGCTGTCTTTGAAGTTAATGGCATTCACCTATGTGGATCTTTGTTCCTAGAAACTGACAAAAAATGCTGGATAGCACCTACCACCTGTGCATTTAGTGTTGGTGTCGTCTTTGCCCACCAAAAGTTTTATATTGGCTCTTCGGCGGTTCATTGCAAAAAGAGGACGCCCTTCCAATGTCTACTCCGACAATGCAAAGAATCTTGTGTGCACAATCAACTTTTTACAGAATATTGATCGGAAAAAGATCGAAACTTAAGCATCAGAAAAAAGGATTTCCTGGAAATTCAGTCCTCCTGCTGCACTCTGGTGGGGTGGTTTTTGGGAGAGGCTGATAGGAATATTAAAGAGCATTCTGAGAAAAGTTCTGGGGAGAGCTTGATTGAGCGAAGAATTGGTCACACTGTGTTATGCAACGCAGAGAGCTTAATTAATTCTCTCCCCTTAACATACCTCTTAGAAGATCCTGATCAACTATCAGCACTTACACCTTCTATGTTTCTCTAGGAAATTTGAGAGGTCGGTGTTCCGGATCTTGATATGATAAATTCGAAAAGATTGAACAAAGGTGTGCTTATAGACTGAAGTTGCGTCAAGATCTGCGAAACCACTTCAGAAATGAGTATCTAGGGATACTGAAAGATTATTTAAAAGTTAAAGGAGAGTCGTCCATTAAAGAAGGTGAACTCGTACTAATAGGCGATAGCAACAATAAAAGAATCAACAGGCCTCTAGGGAAAGTCACAAAAAATGTATAAAGAAAAAGACGGAAGAGTGCGTGTAGTGGAAGTGAAAACCCAATTTATGAGACCAATACAGAAGCTGTATTCCCTAGAAGTGACTACAGGTGACTCATTTTCATCAGCAGAAAGAGATGTAGAGGATGGTCCTTGCCTCGATCAAGATCAAATTCTTGTGATGCAAGGAATGCATCGTTCTCGTTATGGAAGACTTTTGCAACAAACTAAGAGACTTGATAATCGATAAACTATTATGAACTCATGATTTTTTATCATGCTAATTTTGGACTAATATTTGAACTATTTTATGGACTTTTAATTTGTTTTATTATAGTTACTTTAATGTGTTTTTTAGTCGTTTTCAGAACATTTATTCTTAATTGTTGTGACTACTGTTTTGGATTCTTCTACAACTTATTGAAGTAGAGCGAACTAAAAAAGATAAAGAAGCCATTTTCTGTGAGGATCATTTCCTAAAAACGCATTCTAGAGATATTGAGGTATGTGGTTAAAATGCCCCTTGAAAACGAATCAAATTGTTTAGATGAGTCAAGGGACATCTCTCTAAAACGATTGAATGCGCTCTGAACTCGATTTATCAGAAATCCTCAATACGTAAAGTTGTATAGAGTCTTTATACGTGAGTATGAACAACTTGGTCACATGAAAGAGGCTGTCGCAGAGAATGACAACTCAGAGATCGCCAATTATATGCCACACCATGGCATCCTCCGGCCAGAAAAGAGCACAACAAAGTCGAGGGTAGTTTTTAATGCTACCAATCCTACAAATAATAGGTTACCTTTGAATTCCATACAATATAATAGAGAACTGGTTCAATATGACCTGTTTACAATTATGATTAATTTTATAGAGCACCTTTATGCCTTTTTAGTGCAGATGTGAAGATGATGTACTGTACAATACACATCCATGAGAGGCAACAGCCGTTGTTCAGAATTTTGTGGAAAGAAAGTCCAGCGGATCCGGTAAAAACCTTTGAGATGAAAACAGTGACATATGGCACGGTGAGCGATCCCTTTTTAGAAAAGAGAACTTTGCTGCAGTTATCCAGAGATGAAGCATACAGCTTTCCTTTGGTTGCACCTGTTCTTAGAGAAAATTTTTATATGGACGACGTTCTTTGCAGCGTAGCGTCTTTAATGGAAGCCAAGGTATTGAAGAGTCAACTTTCCAGCATTTTGCAAAAATAAAGAATGCAATTGCACAAGTGGGGTAGTAGCCATCCTGATCTGGCTTCAAACATCATCGGAGATTATGAGTTCGAGAATCCCAACGAAACCAAGACGTTGGGAGTGTCCTGGTAATCAAAAGAGGACTGTTTTATTTTCAAAATCGCAGTGGAACTAAAGGACTCCTACAACAAGAGATGTATCCTTTCGACAATAGCTAGACTTTTAGATCCATTAGGACTATTGGGTCCGGAAGTCACAAGGGGCAAGATTTTCATGCAGATTCTTTGCAGTCTTCAAATCGACTGGATAGACGAGTTACCTTCAGAGAGAGCAAAAGAGTGGCATCGTTTCCTTGAGGATTTCAACAGCGTAAGTAGTATCTGCATTGGTAGATGCATTGTGCATCCTCATGCGCAAAGGTGGAGCTTCACGGCTTTGCTGATGCTTCAGAGAAATATTACGTGGCCGCGGTAGCCGAGTGGTATCGGTTTTGGATCGTGGCTGGCTTTGTCACGAGTCCAGTACCACTAAAGACCCGCCGTGTAGGGCAGCGATACACGCTAAATCTGTCGACAGCTGAAACGTCCTCCCGTTGGTGTGGTAGTTAGGAGAGGGGGTGCCAGCTCAGGTGTCGTCCACGTCACTTGACCATGGTTCAAAATTACGTGGTCCGTCGCCAAAAGCCCTCGTGTTGCTGAACAGAGCGACGTTAATATTCACTCACTTCCTCAGAGAAATATTACTGAGCAGTAATATATTGCCGTTCTCAATCGCCAAATGGCGCAACAAAAGTGAAGCTTGTAACAAGTAAAAGCAGAGTAGCACCTGTGAAGAGTGTTACAATACCGCGGCTCGAGCTGTGTGCCGCCGTTCTTGCAAAGCTGATGAAAAAAGCTGAGATTGCCTTACAATGAACCCCATGAACTTTTGAGTGACTCGACTATCTCTGGGCGTGGACCCGAAGGAGCCTAACGTGTTTAAAAACTTTCGTGGCAGATCGGGGTTCCCAAAAACCAACACCTGACTGATGCAGAGCAGGGCCATGTTTCTTCGGAACAGAACACAGCTAAACCTCGCTTCCAGGGTCTCGACCGTCGAAGTCTGACACGATTCTTTGTGGTGGAATGGAACGACATTTTTAGCAAACAAAAGATTACCCGGGGAAAAGGATATTTTTTTCATCACTGACTCATAGTGATGAATTTAACTGGAATTAAAGTGTAAAGCAACACACTGTTTTAATTTAAATGTGACAAAGTCAATACTTATAACTCTGACCTGTTAAATATAAGTAATAAGTACACTAAAATAATCGAATGTTGTTTTATTTTTTTGGTTCTTTGAAAATTCAGAGGGAAAATAGGAGAGGGTTCTGAGTCAGGAGATCAACCGAGTTGAGATCCCTTGATCAAGATTGTGCTACTACAGGAGTTCAAAAGGGATATAAAGAGTTTGAAAGAAAATAATAGGGTGTCTGCAGAAAGTCCAATAAAAGGTTTATAAATCCTTTTTTACATCAAGATGGTGTTTCGAGAGTTGGTGGTAGACTTTGTAACAATGATTTGAAGTTTGAATACAAATTTGTTATAATATTACCTCTTGCAACTATAAATTGAAGCAACAAAAACAACAAAATATAAATTGGAAATTTCTCCCTCACAGAGCACCAAATTTTGGCGGTTTATAGGAAGCTGGCGCAAAGTCGATTAAATTCCATTTTAAACGCGAGGCAGGCAATTCTAGGTTTACTTATGAAGAGTTTCTGACCATTATGACTCAAATTGAGGGAATTTTGAATTCCCGCCCTCTCACCCCAGTGTCAAAGGATATAGATGATTTGTCGGTTTTGAACCGGGCACACTTTTTGATTGGAAGAACAATAATTTCCATTAGTGAATCAAATATAATAAATACAGAAACTAATAGATTAAACATATATCAGAGATTAACAAAAATTGTTCAGTCGATAAGAAAAAGATGGAGTAATAATTACTTAGTAATCTCCAACAGAGATCTAAATGGAAATTTGTAAAAAAATAACACGTTAGAGTAGGTGATTTAGTTCTTATTAAAGAGAATGATTTAGCAGTCAATAAATGGCTAATGGGCAGATTGATCGAGGTATTTCCTGGAAAGGATAATGGGAATTAGGGTAAAAAATCAAGACTTAAAATGGCTTTTCCCCAAAAGACCTTTTAAAAAATTTGGGTTCCCCTAGCCTATTAGAAAAATGTTTTTTTTTCCGCTGGTGAAAAGATTTTACTTATTTTTAATTTGTTGTAATTCCCCCTTTTAGTGTATTGTGGGGTTTTTTTAGTGAAGTTTTTTGATCTAGAATTAATTTGATAGTGTTAAATTTTTGATATAACAATATTGAAAAAAGAAAGAAACTTATTGAATGTTGTAACGTTGCTCCTTCGGAATGTTTCCGCAACCCAAACCAGTTTCCTGAAATGCGCACGCCCAGAAACCGATGTGTATGAAAAAGAGAAGTTGTGAGAAATAAATAAAGTTCAACAAGAGACTGTTTTAGTAATTGAGTAATGATTTTAAAGGGAAAATACCGAGTGAGCCAAAACACAAATTTAATTTGGAATAAAACCTCGGAAATTTTTATAACACATTTTTGAAAAAATAAAACTGATAGTGAAATTGTTTAAGGGGTCATATACCTTTTAAAATTTCCGGAAAATCGTTTTTTTATTATTATTTTATTTTATAGAGCAAACCTTTCGGGTTTTTTTAAAAGAAACCGCATGCAGATATTCCCAATATCACAAAGGTTATTAAGAAAATAAAAAAAAGAAAGGAAAAGGGAAATTTAAATATTGTTTACATTTCGGCTCCAGGGTGAAAAACTGTCATGTCGCTTAATTGCGTTTTGTTTCTAATATTTTCATTCTAATTATTATCAAATGCTTGAACCCTAAGCCCCCAAATATTATTATTATTGTTCTGAACTTTAAATTAAACTTCTACTTTTTTATAAACCCGCTGTTTTGTTTTGATAAAGTGATTTTGGTTCCTATACTCGCCTTTTTCTGATTTTCACACCGTATCTTATTCAAAAAATAAGTTTTGGGAAAAAATTTTAAATTTTTTAAAAAACTTTTGAATGATGAATTCGATTGAATCTGCCAAACGACCATCTGGGAAAACCCGTCCCCAAAAAAAGGGAAAGTTTACTGGTAATATGCCCCAAAGGTTAAAAGTTGTACACAGTGGGGGATAAAAACCCCAAACAAAAAAGTGAAATTTTAAAAAAAATTCAGTTGCAAGATATTGATTCATTTTTTTTTGAACATGATGAGGGTTTTTGAGGGCTATAGAGTGTTTGAAAAAACCCATTATGTTTACAAACATTCAAAACTTTGCTTTTTGCAAAAGTGGTGGAGATTTTGGGAAATCACAAAAAAAATTGTTAGAGGTTTGTCTAGTGTTTTTCGATTAAAATGCAAGAACTGAAAAGACTTATGTTTCTTTTTAGAAATTCAAAAATGCTGGGTAAAAAAAAAAACATTCCAGAAATAAACAGACGCTTTGTGTACGCAATGAGGAAAATTGGGTCACGCAGCAATGACAATTTTCTGTGGTGTTATGGACTTTCCCTCCCCCGGGTTGCTAAAAAAACCCCATAATAATATTATAAACAAACTGCAATTGTGTAGTAAAGAAGTTGCAGAAGCTTCAATGAAAAAGTGCAGTTTTGGGAAGAGGGTAATTTTGAAAAATTTCCCTTTCTGATATAATAATTAGTGGAGAGGGAACGTGGAAAACCCGTGGCTATTTTTTTCTCGTGTTGGTGTGTGGGGCTGTTATGGGGAGAAAAACGGGAAAAAAGTGTATTGATGCGGAAGTGATGTTTTTTTTTGAAAGGGGATGTGATTTTTTGGAAACGAAGAAAAGGGTCACCTGCTTAAAAAAAGGGGAAAAATTCTTCACGTTAAAGAATGTTTAAAAAAACCACAATGGCTCAGCTGGCATGATGGAGACTGTGGGAATGGTTCGTATGTTTCAGCGTTCAATAATTCGTTCTGTGAGATATACATCTTACTTTGGGGGATGGCGATTAAAAAACATTCCCCTTTTAAACTGCACCCAATCCATGGAGAAGATATCACATTTTCCCAAAAATTGGGAATGTGTTAAACATGTTAAAAAACGAAGGGGAACCCGTTTACGAAAATTAAAAAAAAATGAGATCCAAACTCGGTGATGGGAAGTCGATTGGGGAAAAAGGAAGGTTGACCGACAGAATGATCGACTTAATCAAACATACTATGGAAATGCAATCCGACAAAATAAAACATGCTTGTCGGATATGAAAAGCTTTTTTGGGCTGTAATTTCCATATACGTTCAAGTGACGAAAAAACCATTGCACAGTTTTTGTCCTATAGGTCCTAATTCTTGGTGTAAATATCAAAATCAAAGTATTAGGGGGAGTGTGGAAAATTTTTTAAACACAGTAAAAAAATTCCCAGCAGCAGAATGGATGCCAAAAACCTGTTTTTAAAGTCTATCAAAACCCCAAAACTCCTAAAAAAATGTCTGGGGGAAAAACCCAAAAATAATAATGAATCCATTAACTCATTAATATGGAAATTATGCCCAAAAATTTGGGTTGTGGTAGAAAGATTGTTGATATTTCTACAAATGAGGCAATTGTCATTTTTAATGATGGAAAATCAAGGCAGACTAAAAATTATGCAACCCTTTGGTCTAACTTTTGGGAAATTTTATTAAAATTTGTTACACTTGTAGATTTAAAAATAATTCAGACTGCAGAGCGACATTTTTAATCTCCGCAAAAAAAGAAGTGCGACAGGTTAAAAAAATGAAAATTTTAAAAAGCTATTTTAAAAAAAAATTAAAAAAGGGAAAACATCTATGCATGTGGCGAATTTTAACTTTTTAGAATCATAGTAATACACTGCATTCATATCACAAATTATTTAATATTTATAGAAAATTAATTTTAATTAAATATTAATTTTTTTTTTAAGTAATATTTAAAAAATTTTTTTAACTTTATTTTGAAGAAATGAATCACTTTGTTGTATTTTTGATTATTTTGTAGCTTTTGATATCTTTTTCGATGCTTGTCCCGCATTGGTAAAATATATTTTTTAGTTATAATAATTTTAAAAAATTTGGTTTATTGACTTTTAAAAAACTTCACTTTGGGGGTTTTAATTTTAAAATTTAGTTGTTGTTTGAGTAACCGGGAATAATATATATATATAACTGTGGGTTTTTTTTTGGGTTTTGATGTAAATTTTTCCCAGAACGTCATTTTTTCATTACGCGCATGATTTTTTTAAAAACCCGTTCCATGGAAAATGATAAAATTTTTTTACTGGAATTCTGCCCATATCTGTACAAAATAACGAACCAGTTTGAATTTTTAATAAAAAAATTTTAAAAAATTACAAAAAAAAATAGCAAAAATTTTTTTATATAAAATTTTATAGTTAAATTTTAAAATTTTAAAATAGTTTACAAAAAATTTTAAAATCAGTGTTTCATGCTTCGTCATTTTAAAGTTTAAAAAAATTTTCCCAACACTGAGAAAAAAATTTCATAAAAAAATTTTGGGAACTTTTTTATAAAGTTGCGCGAAATTCTATCACTTGCGAAAAGCCAAAAATTTCTTTTTGTAATTACCCAAATTAAAAATTTATCCAAATTTAAAAAAATGTGTTTTTTGGGATATTTTTTTTAAGTAAAGTAAATATCTATTTGTTTATTCCTCCAAAATTTACTTTCCCAGGAAAACAATAATAAAAAATTATAAAAATTTTTAAAGGCTCACTTTTTTTAACCTTTTTCGATTTTTTTAAAAGGTATGTGACCCCTTAAGTCTTTCCCCAAAGCACCAAAAATTTTTTGAGACGGACCTCGAAATTTTTTACCCATATTAAAAAAAAGAATAAAGATATCTGAACTGTAATACTTTTCCCTCCCCTAATTTGCACCGGGAAAAAAGCAATCTTCGACTAAAATTAAGTACATCCCCATCAAAGTGATAAATTTTTGGGGCCCGCACCCCAATTTAAAAAAGAGTGCCGACCCATTAAATTCGACCTGAAAGTTAAATATTAATTTTTTTTTTAATATTTTTTTAAAAAATTTTCATTTTTTTTTTAATTTAATAAATTTTTTTTAAAAATTATAAATAGATTTAAGTATATTATTCAAAAAAGATGGTCCCCGGATTTTCCCGTCAGCGCGACTTTTTTTTCTTCCTTCTCTTTTTTTATTAAAAGATTTATAAACCCCCAGCCCCCCAAAATTCAGACGGGGACTTACAGAAAGTAAGCATGAAGCACATATCACAAAGGTTTGAAAAAAATTTAAAAAGTCATGGAGGATTACAATACATTCCATGCCTTCCCCGGGGTTTCCCGAATCCAGGCCCTGGGTCCCCGCAGTCAGTTTTCAAAACCACTGTGCCCGATGGGCGGCTTATATCTATCTCTCTTTGGATTTCCAAATTAGATACAGTTAAAGAGGGTGACGTCATAGATGTTTTGTGAAGTTTAAAATGAAAATGATGATCAAACAAAATGCAGCGTTTGTAAAATGAAAGTAGAATTATGATTTATATTTTTTTTAAAAGGGGTCACATCCCTTTTAAAAATGCCGAAAATGTTTAAAAAAATTATAAATCTGTTTTAATGAGCTAACCGGCTAGGGTAGCGTAGCGCTGTATTCGTACGCCCAAGTTTGCGGTTTCGACCCCGGCCGAAGTCGGTGGGTTTTCATGATGAAAAAATGGAAAAAGCGCACATGTCATATTTTTAAAGGGCATTTTTAAAATTTCTAGAGTATCTGCCCGGCTTGGGTGCCCCGGCAAGTAAAAGCCACATCGTAACAGTTGGTTACCCCCAGTCTGTCATCATAGATTCATTCCACTGTCCATTATTTATAAAAAAAATGTTGTGTTGGTTGTATGATCGCAAACTAAAAAAATTCCCCATGGATTTTTTCTGAAATTTTGACACAACGTTGCATTTGACAACCCGGGCAGGGTCTTATGTACTTTTTATTTCGGGAAAACCCCTCTAAATTTTTTTTTAAAATTTAATTTTTTTTAAATGATTTTTTTGGGGTTAAGGGCGTCATGATGTCACGATTCGCTCTGAATGCGAAAGTTTAAACTTTACACCCTAGTTTTTTTTCCCAATTATTGTATATTTCTACCCATGGTTATGTTTGTTGGTTGTCATATTTATCTATTTTTTTTTCTTTTTATACCCTATTTGGGATTTTTTCCGGGAAAAAATCATTTTTAAAAATGATTCTTTTTAACAACTCAATTTTTTTTTTTAGATTGGCAACAATCGGATAGCATTATCGCGGGATGCTTTACAGTTTTGCTTTTAAAATTTTACATCGTGTTTTTTTTGTAAATTTTTTGCTAAATTTATTTTTTTTTATAAAGCGAAAATGGGAAAATTTTCATAATTGACTTCTCTTTCGCTACTTATTTTTTTTACCAAATATTTCCTTTAACCATTTACCTGAAATGAAAAGACGTAGCCAAATGCCGCGAATTTTAAAACATTCAATGTTCGGAAACAATATTTTTTCCCCCTTGAAACATTTTTTAAATTTTTCCAAAAAAAATCGACGGAGCTTTTTTAAAAAGAATGTTTTTTTTTGTTTTAGACAACCTTTTTTAAAATTTATTTGATTCCTACGTAACGCAACAATCGCCAACTTTTCATAACCCACAAAATTGGCCATTCCATTTTCGATATTTTGTCCGCGCGGAAAATTTTCAAACATGTGTTTTGTTTTTTACAATTTGAATGGGGTTTTGATAATGCGTAAGTATCTTTTCATTTGATGTTACTATTGAAAAAACAAATGGTAAAAAATAGATTTTTTTTTTTATTTTTTAGTCATCAAAATAAACCATTTTGGATTTTCTTTATAAGATTATAACCTTGCTTTTATAAGATTAACCTTCTAAACAATTCCATTAGTAATTCGTTAAAAAAAAAACTTGAAGTTTTATGGTTTTTCTTTTTTCATGGGGCTTTGAGCTACCGCTGTATCAATGATTCAGGGGCCCCAAGAATGTTATTACAGTTCCCTTACATGGGGCCATATTCCCAAAAAGGGCCCCCAAAAAAATTGGATACAAGGCCCACTCCCGAGCTGTTTTTTAATTTCATATGTTTTGTTTTTTAAACCTTTTATTTTAAATTTCCGGAAATCAATCGGTTTTTAGTACATAAAATTGTATTGCAGAAACTCGAACTTAGGTCATCATACTGGCCAAAAACAAACGCAGTGCGAGGGAGGTTGCTCAAACGTTTGAGTGGAAAAAGTGAATGAGCAAAACAAAACAGAGGGCTCAAATACATTTTTGAGGAAGCAGGTGATCAATAAGATTTAATTATTTTTTTTAAATTATACTTTCGCGTTGATAAAAAATAATTAAAACTCTTTTTTTGGCAATTAGTATTAAAATTTTTACATCGTTTTTTAATTTATTTTTACGCTCAGGATATTTATTTTTTGATAATTTTTTATATGAAATACTAATTTTAATTCTTTAAATATGGATGTGTTTTGATTTAAAAACTCCCTAAAAAGAGTAGCGTACCCAAATTAAAATCTTTCCCCCTTTTTTTTCTTTTTTCCCAAAGAATCTAAATTAAATTAATATATTTGTTTTTTTATCGGCCATTTACCTAAAATCAAAAAGAAAAATTGCCACATACCGCAATATTAAAATCAATAAAAGGGAAAAACCCTTCTAAAACCTGTTTTTCGCACAATAATAATGCTTTTTTCACTTGGTAGGAATTTTTGACGAAATAGTTATTGAAATTTCTAATATAGTTGGGGCGATAACTTTGGTTCCCCAAAATCTGTATTTTTTGTAATTTCAAAAATTTTTTTATGTGTTATTGTGAAATACAAAAAGGGGGAAAAAATTTAAAATTTTACGATGTATATTTTTTGTTTGTTTTGATATTAATGTATTTTTTGCAACCATATTGGCAACATTAGCACTTAATTGCCAATTCACCGGGATGACGGGGAACAAATTCAGGGTTATAGTTGAACAGTATCCAAGTACCTTTGTTTTTTCAACTTTTGGGGGGATTTTTACCCAAAAAATTGAAAAAATTTTTTGTTAATAAGGATTTTTGGGTAGTTTTTTATCATTTAAGGTTTTTTTATAGTAGCTGTATCCCAAACCAAGTTTTTTCCCGTGGCTCAGTCTGGTTTAAAAAGAAAAAAAAGAAAGCACACATTTCTAATATCTTTTAACTGCTTGCACTTTTAAAAATATGATTTTTTTTTAAAAAAAGTGGAAAATATATACAAACAAAACTTTTCTAAAAAAGATTTTTTTGTAATTTGTTAATAGAAACCCAAAATAATTATGGTTTTTTTTCATGTTATGAATCTAAAAAATTTTTTGCATTGTTCCATAGGGAAGGTGCCAAGTTTGAAAAAAATTTAAAAAAGACTCTTCTTGAGTTTCGGTTAATTTTACAATGCTTATGAGGGGACATTTTGTGTTGCTTCATTGTGGGATTTGATACAGAAATTGCCTGCTGTGCCTACTTTTGGAAAGTAGTTGTTTTTTCAACACTTCATGAACCACCCCCTTTTGTATAACTTTTTTAATTTGCGGTTTACTAATAGGATTTATCTCTGTGTGGGTGGACCACCATGGGTATATTTACGTCTTTATTTAATCTTCCATACCCCGGAAAATAAGCTTCATGATAAGCAAAACAATCAACAGACTGAAGGGGGTTTTTTCCTCCAATTTTTAAAAAATTGGGTTTAGGTTTCCAAAAAATTTCTATCCCCGGAATTTTGTTTTTTTTTTTCATTTTTGTTATTTCGGTAACTAAAAATTTTAGTAAAGTATTCCCTGTTCCATTTAAAATGTTATTTTGTTTTCATCTTTTTTTTAAAACAATCCAAAAGTATAAATAATGTCCCAATTTTTTGCTGCTGCTCTTGTAACGCACATCAGTAAATTAAATTTGTATTAGCATCACCGTAACAAAATTGGTGCCACGGGATTTTTGCATTTAAAATCTAAAAAAACAAAAAAAATTTTTTTTAAAGAAAAAAAAAATGGATGGAAAATTTAATTTTTATTTATGGGGGAATTTGGCTGCAGTGGGTGCTAATATTTAAAATACACAGATAACAAAAATTGTCCATGTGAAAAGAGTTTGTTAGATATAATCCCCTCTGTTTTAAAGATATGCCCCTTTTTGTTATTTAAAAAATTGCTAATGCTAATCCAATTTTTGAATTGCAAAAAAACTCTGTTTATCAACACTTTGTCGTAGATTTCTGCTGCAAAATCTATGTTTATATTGGAATTTTCCCGGGGATTGATTGAAAATATTATCCTCTATTGCGTTGGGTTTCAGCTGTGTCAATTGGGTGCAGGTTTGGGAAACTAAATATTTCATTAAACATTTTTTATTTGTTCCTTTTTTTTTTTGTTCCTAATTTTTTTTTTTTTAATGTTTTGAAATTTTTAAAAGTTTTTTGTTTTAATTTTTTTTTTTTATAAGTACAGTTTTGAAGAAAATTTTTTATTTTTTTTTTTTTTTTCTTTTAAGTGCAGTCAATTTTTCACTACATAAAAAAAGCCTTGCGGGGAAAACAAACTTCGGTCTTCATACTTGCAAAAACAAAAATACCGCAACGAGTGTAATTGTACATCAAACTGAGAAAGGGAAAGGATATTAACAAAAGAAAAAAACAAAAAAAAGGCACACATGCTGAGGGGGGCAGAGCAACATGCAGCCAGACTTGAGGATCACATTTTTAGCAGATATTGGGGTTTTTCAACATCAGAAAAAATGTTAACCAGAAACAACACATTCATCAATCCTTTACTTTGTGGTAAATCACACAGTAACAGGAACACCTTGCATTTTGGACAATCCAGTGGAAGATTCTAGGTTCAGGCAGCATTTTTTCCCCATCTTCAAAATGATGGAAGTGTATTCTTATTGCAATGCTCTGGAATTTGGGGGGAAACAAAATGAATGTTTTGTACCACCGAAAAAAATTAAAAAATTCCTCAACCGGGGAACCACAAAAAGACATTAAAAATTTTGCTTTGTTTGGGGTATACTGGGAACGAAAATTTCCTTTTATAACATCAGGAGATACAATTCATGTTTCCAAGTGACATTGTTTGGATTAATGTTTATTTGTGAACACCCCCCTCTGATTTAATAAAATATCCATAAAATTGTAAAACCAACCCATTGCCCTCAAGGAATCCTTATAGAATTTAAAATTTATCTTTTAAACTTGAGGTCTCCACTTTAAAGACTATGTAAATAAATTTAGGTTCATAACATAAGGACAAAAATAAGCCGTAATAACTTCAAGCATTTGGTTAACAAATTATAAATGATATCATTTAAGGAAAGTTTTGCGTATATATATTTATACATTTTTCTTTTTATAAAAGATCATATCTGCAATGCAAATGTTTTAACATACTGAAAACATGT
Organism: Trichonephila inaurata madagascariensis; assembly: GCA_019973955.1. Lineage (NCBI taxonomy): Eukaryota > Metazoa > Arthropoda > Arachnida > Araneae > Nephilidae > Trichonephila > Trichonephila inaurata. The sequence continues at coordinate 50,766 of BMAV01003120.1, forward strand.
GCTTTCTGTTTAACAAGACTGAGCCACAGCAACGCGTGGCAGGGTACAGCTAGTGTCATATATTTATGCGGCATGTTAAACATTTCTAGAGTATCTTTCTGGTTTGGGTGCTCTCGGCAAGTACAGTTTCACATCGTCACAGCTTGGGTGCCTCAGTCTGTGCATCATATATCCATTCCGCTGTTCATTATTTGTCCCAATTTAAAAGTTAACATAATTTCAGTTGGCGATTATATTTTATAAAGTTATTGCCAAAAATAAGTATATGTAGCCAAGAATAAATTCGTTTAAAAAATATTCTGGCGCTATGAGTTGCAGCTAGTGCTAACTAAGTAAAAATAATTTAGAATGAACATAAAATTTAAAAAAAAATAATTACTAGACACAAAACTGAATTTTGGCTATTCTAGGCAAAAAGGGGGAAGCATACTTTCTTTTATGCTATTTAATTTCATTCGAAAAAATCAATTCCTCTTAAAATGTGTATGGCATCGCTCCTATACTTTCCCATAGAAAGTTCAAATTTTATTTTACAATAAGGCAAGAATAAAACTGCATATTTTCTTCAAAAATCAAAATTCAAAGAACAACATCCTTTAAACAAATACCTGCTTTATATACATAGCAATTTTTATTAGTATTGGGACTTTTACTTGCTCATAAATGTGTATGTTGTTCGATCCCTATCCATTAACATTGACATGGGAACTAGTTTGTTAACCGGGGTAATTGCGCCTAGCAGCATTTGCTGGGGCTGAAATGGAATCCAAGATAGCGGTGTCCGTTTATGGAATCGGAACGAAAAAATAATTTGAAATGCATGATTTCCGACGATTTTTGATTTTAGCAAAATGTTGATAAAAATCGTGAAAATCGGCAATGAAATAGTGTACTTACCTTTTATGGATGTGGGCAAAAGTATGGGATACGATGAGTACCGGGATTTTTTTTTGCACAAGAAAAAAAGGAATACTGAGGCTACCGAAAGGTCGTTTATTAAAGTAAAATATATGATTGGATGGAACGGGATGTAATATGGAAAAGGTAGTGTTAAAACTTCCAAAAAAAAACGAAGGTGCAATGCTGGTGGTTGAAAATGTTACGAATTCGATTCCTCGACTCCCCCTCCCGAAACGATTCTCCATTCAGCCCAATTAATATTTCGAATAAGATCAAGAAATTTAACGAATGGGCCCTCTTCGAGAGCGAAACAAATTTTCTTGAACATGTATCTTCGTCTCCGATTGTATTCAGGCAAGGAAGCTTTGAAGCGACGCCAGGTAACTTCCATAGTATTAGTATGAGCGCCGGTCTCAGAATCAAAGAATTCGAGCGAATGGTTAACTTTAAGGTGATGATAGCCTCATTCGCTCAAACTTTGGTAAGATTTCAAGCAGTCAGATATAACAGAAATTCCTGGTTCGATCCATGATTCAATAAGGCCGAGAAAAGTTTCTGCCGTCCTGTCGTTAACTGCAACCAGGAAACAGCGTCCCGTCTCGCAGGGGCGGCTCTAGGGCCGGACAATCCGGACCCCTGCCTGGGGCGGCAAATTTTAAGGGCGGCATTTGGATCGAATTTGAAATATATATTTTTGTTTCAAAGAGTTTGATATATTATTGGTTGTGAATTTGATATTGCATTTAACGTATCTTATTATTATTTTTTTATTTTGTACTTTGAATATTTAATGGCAGTTTCCTTTGTGTTTAAACTTGATAGGGGTCGAGGTGGGAGTATATATTAAAGCATGAAATTTTTAACATGTTTATACATCTTTCACTTGTAAATTTCTCCTCATCCCGAAATGAGATCACAAAGGACATTCCTTTCACCCTTACGATGTCTGGTGAGAGCTATCCAAAACAAGACAAGGTAATAAGAGGTTTTGACAGATAGAGAGCTACAGGAGATGTTTTATTTTTGTCCTGAGTGTTGTTACTATAAGTTAAAACAAACGCTTGTGATCCCCACCATCAGTAGACTATTTTTCGAAGAAATTCGTCTGCTGAAATTGACATTTCTATATTTCACTCGTTTGATATAATAACAAGTAATTATGTACTTAATTTCGAATTATCTTGAATGTTTTGAAACTTAATATATATATATACATATATATAGAGAGAGAGAGGCGGCATTTTTGTCCGGGACGGCAAAACTGCTAGAGCCGGCCCTGCGTCTCGCGTTCTACGCCGCCAAAAACCCACTGTCCCTGCATGAAATGACCCTTATTATATTTTCTTTTCCCAATTTTACTGTCGTCAATTTCAACCGTTTTACTCCCCAAGCTTCTCTGTGTTAACAACAATATGTTCTATTAACACATCGGACGCATAGCTGCGCCAATCGGCAACAGCCTGCGAATAAATCCCGAGCTCCTTATGAATTTGAGCGAACGAGGAACATTTGAAGAATTCATAAATCAAAAGTAGAATGGTTGAAATCGGCAATAAGCTGCCTGAAAAAAATGAATTGAAGCGCGAATTTCCGCAGCGAAACATTCGACCAACAAATTTTCTGGATGTATGCGGAGCAACCTTCATATCACGGCCACATTTTTCGCATTGGAGCGCGTTCGAAATCACTGAAATCTTCGAAAGGAACGAGAAAAGAAAATCATTATTTTTTAAAAATAAAGTTGACCAAAAGTGTGAATTCGGAACACCTTTTGAAACGAAGAAATTGAAAGAAGAGCCCTTATATTCCTTTTAAAAAAATCCTGGTACTCACCGATAACTGTAAATATCCATTTTCCGGAGAAGCACAAAAACGAAGTAGAGAACAGCAGCAGGTTACGAAGGAATGGATTAAAAATGATTGCATTTTCAAAGTATTTGAAATAAAATCGTCTGAAATGCAGTTTTACCACGCAATAAAAAGAAACCAATAAGAATGAAGTATTTAGATTAAAATCGTCTAAAATTAACAGGATTAACGCGTGCAAAAGAAAAAAACCCAATTACAATGATCTATAAGAAACGTCATCTCCATGGCAACCACATCACCAAATGAAAGAAATTTCAAGGCAATTTTACCGCCCATGTTGGCGAACGTAAAGAACAACTTTGCACTATTACCCCGGATATCAAACTCGCACCAAGTACATGATATCGTGTTGGACGAGATAGATGAGTGAGATAGTTGGGGCTGTGGGGATATGAGAAGAAAGGGCGCGAAACATCTTGTACAAGGAATTAGGGATGCAAAAGCTCTGCGCAAGATGGGAGGGGGCGCATTTACTGATCAAAAGCAAATAAAACAATTGGCGCAGCAATTTTTGACTGCTTCAATAGGGATAAGCGATTTAGTTCGGCGATTTGTCACCATGGGTCCACCACTACAAGCCTAAAACGAGTCGAAGCAGTGGGTGGAAGACGGTGTTTCAGTACAAAAGAAAGCGAAGTCGATTGCATTTGCAGGAAAGGTCATGACCAGCGTGTTTTGATTACCATGAAAAAGGCAAAGCAATTATAAGCTAATATTACTCCAATCCTGTTGATCAGCTGGATGCCAAAATTTGCGAGAAGAAACATCTTTTCTCAGCACAACGCAACTGCGCACAAATGTGCGTTGGCGATGGGAAAACTGTGTGATTCGGGGTACGAGTTGTTCGGTCATCCACCTATTCTCATGATTTGGCACCCTCAGACTTCCATCTGCGAAAATTTTAATGTAGGCATAAGTAAAGTTTTAATCGCAATAAAATAAATAAAATTTCAACTGTAAAAAATTAGTAATAATGAATAATATACGAGTAACATCCAATTTTAGGTTAATTTTTAACACAAACAAAAGAAAAATAAATTTCAATTCTCCCATTACTATTGAACGTGAAAGAAATAGAAAGCACTTTTAATCTTTTTCATAAATCTTACGCGTTGATTTGAAAACATGATTCAAGAACGGAATAAATGAATTAAAATTCATCAAATAAGATACAAAATTCATGGCTCTTTCAGACAGGCAAAATCAATAACTATATTTGGAGTAATAGCTGTTTTTGTTTTTTTTCCATTGCTTCTCAGCCTTTCGATGACGTATTACACAGCTGTCACTAATTCAGCAAAACATATTAGACACTAGCCCTTCCTTACATTCTCTTTTTGCATAAGATACATTGTCGCAGTTTTTGTAAAGTTTAGAGCAATATCGAACGATTACTCTTACCTCTATAAATATCTTAGCTTTTAAATTTTGTTGCCAAATCTGATTTACTTTTCTAATGTATATTTTTTGAGAAAAATCGCAATATTTTTGAAGTGTAACATCTTTCCTCTCGTTTGCTGGATATTTGTAGGAGTGATTTCCTGAAAAGGGACAGAAGTGTGTAACAGGAAGTGAGGGAAGCGCACGCTATTTGATTTGACCAATGAGAGCAAGTGGTGGTGTCTCTTCGCTACCCTCGCATCGGGGTCCAAATCTAGTAGTCATCAAGCACTGGACTAAATCCTCAATCGGTCAGTAAAATCCTCCCCTTAATTGCAAGAAACTCTGTATTCAGCAGAGAGAATGAATTGCTTATCTACTCACTAATCCGCAGACGAGTTTTAATGTATGCCGCGCCAATGCAGCTAAAACTTCTATGAATCAAATTGAAGCTTCTCAAAGCATCATTCTCCGACAAATATCAAAAGCTCGATGGTTCATGAGGAATAAAGACCTCAGATTCGCATGCAAAATGATGTCTATGAGACAATTTATCAAAAAAATAGCAACTAACATCTTTCAAAAAATTGATAACTCCAATAACCCTTCGCGCGATCTTGGATATTGAAAAATAATAACCTAACCCTAATTTTCACAGACACAAGGAACGTTCTTTCGGACCCTCTCTTCAATTAAAATTCTTAATTAAATTCACTTCACTCTTCTCACCCATCTTAAAAGCTTACTTTACCACTTTCAACGAGCCCTCGTGGCTTAGTGTGGTTAGAGTAGCTGACTTGAAATTTACTCACCCGGGTTCGATTTCCAGGAGCTCACTATTTTCAAATTTACTTTAAATCACTTGAATTTTCCTTGGAAAATTACTTTTCCAAAAAAAAAATTTCAATTTCCCGTTCTTTGTTATATATATATATATATATATGAATATAAACCAAATATTACATTCTACCCTGACTATCTCAACCTCCTTAAAACAAACTTTAACTCTAATATGGTAGAATTCTTGGATTTAGATTTGCATCTAATTAACAATAATGTAGTCAGTAACATTTTTGACAAAAGAGATTCTTTTAAGTTCCATATAATTTAAATTCCTGTATGGAACAGAAAACCATTTTTTTTAAAGAAATGTTATTTTGAATTTTTTTTAGAAATGAAAACAACTCCCCAAAATCGATAAATTTAATAATATAAAAAAAATTTTTTTAAATGTTGTTTTAGATCATGAATACCCTTTACTTCTTAAAAACTTATATTCATCAAAATATATTAGTCGTCTTGCTACTCTGATTCCAAATCCACCACACAACAATAGGTTTCAAAGTCAGCATGTTAGTGGTTTGCTGTGAAGATTATATCATTACCTCATATCACAGTTTCATTTTTTTCCACACATCTTAAACATCTTAAAAGACAAAACCAAATTAGAACCTAGCAAATTTACATTTTGTCAATCAACCAATTCAAGGCCTCCCAAAAATTGATTGTCATCTATCTCGATATCTATCTATGCTCGTTATTAAAAGGTAGTTCAAAAGATACGTTCAAAGTCCCCAAATTGATTCTCTTGGAAGGGATCTGTAAGTGGGGAATTTTTCTTTTTAAATTTTTTTTTTTTCTCTGCTTTAAAAATTGGGAGAATTTTTTTCAGAATATTAATCAGGGGTTTTTATCATACTCTCTGTGAGTTTTTGTATACTTTGTTTGTTTTATTTTTTTAACTTTAAATTTTTTTTATATACTTTAAATTTTTTTTCTTTTTTTTGGGTTTTTCCTACCGGTTGAAAAGGGGGAAGGTTGGCGCCAAAACTAGTCAAACCCCCTTATTGGGTCCTAAGTGAAATTGCATTCTGACCCCTGGGTTTTTTTTATAGTTCCTTTTTAGTTTTTTTTCGATCTTCATTTTTTTGCTTTTATATTCTTATTACTTTTTTCTTTTTTTTCATTTTTTTACGGATTTGAAATATTATAAAAATTTATTTTATATATACTTTATACATTCATTTGGCTGCTTTGCGCTTATCTATGTATGAATCTTTTTGCTAATGAGATTGTTCAATTATGGATATATTTATAGTATGTTTTTATAGCGAATTTTGAGATCGGCATTAGATCAAAATCTTGTCTATAAATATTTTTCTTTTATTAAGTTTAATTCACTTTATTCATTTTCTTTGTGTTTTATCTTGTTTCAAAAAATATTATCCCAACCCCTGATTTTTTGCCTTCAATAATCTTGGTCTGTTTTTAGAGGATTGGGTTTTAGGGAATTTGTATTTGTTTCTTTTTTGCTAATGTATTTTATTTGGCTCTTTTAAAAGTACATTAAATGTACATTAAACTTTAAATAACTATGAATTTGAAAAATAACAAGTTTTATGTGACTGGCAATTTGTTATACCAGGGTATGACATTGGGGGTCAGTATAATGGTATCTGTCCCCAGTATTTTCCCATTTTGTGGTTATATTTGAGATTTGGTATATGTTTGGATATGAATTTAGATAATTGTGGAAATTGGCACAGAAATACTGGTTGGCATATAAAAAAAAAATTTTTTAAATAATAAAAAAAAATGTGTGGGTTTTTTTTGAAAATCAAATTTTTTTCCTTCTAAACCGATGGTAAAATTTTTTAAACTCAATTTTTTGGAACTCTAAATTTTATAAGAATTTATCTCGTACACAAAACGTAATATTCTGTTTTAGATTGTATAAAAAAAGAACAAAGAGAAAAAGGTTTTAGTAACATTTTGGAAACTAAATTTTTTTAAAGAATATCCATGATTTAAAACAAAAATTCAAATCTTGCACTGATAAAGTGCAAGGCGTTTTCATATGGTAAGGAACAGTTGATATTAATGCGGATATAAATTTTGTAAGCTTTTAATTGTGTTTACAAAATGACTTGCAATATTTTAAATTCGCTTACATAGGTCAGACTTCAAACACGATCAATGTTAGATTGAATCAAAAGGTCTGTACTAGTAAGTTTGAATACAATAAAACCACTAAGATAGAATGGGGCACTTTAATAAACATGGATTCAATAACATAACTGTACATATACTTAAAATAGTACCTAACAAAAAACGGTATGGTTCAAAAAAATTTTTTATATGGATCATTTAGATCATATTACCCTTATTTTTTGAATTTTGTCTGGAATGGCGGAAATTTTTTGCCATCTTTTAAACATAAACCCGGGGTTTCATTATATATTTCAATTTTTTGATAAATCTATTGGTAATAGTAATATAATAAAATTGGTACGAAATTTAAAAGAGCTAAACGTAAAAAAGAGTTACTAGAGACATGCAACCCTCAGGAAATCTATGTTAAATTAGCTAATAAATTTGATATAACTATAACACAGGATTAATTAAATCATTTATTTTTGGCATGAATAAAACTGAAATTAAAATTTGACGATTTTTAAACAAATGTAATCTTAGGGATTCTCATGGTATGCATATGATTCGAGACCTTAATAACTATTTAGTACAAAAATGAATATTAAATTAGATAATGAAAGTTACACTATAGAATATTGTACATTATTATTTATGGTAAACCCTTTAAAAAAATTTAAATTTTTTTCTGGTATATTTCAAAAAAATCAATCCTTTTTTTAATTAAAAAAATTTTATTAAAAGGCTTTAAATATAACAAAAAATTGGTAGTTTTTATTTAAATTTTAATCAAATCTCAGTCCGGTACAGAATCATGTAAATGCAATTTATATCGGGACTATATTGATGATTCCACAACACGTTGTCACGAAACGCATCGTGAAAGATGATTTATTGAGAAATTTTATGGAAAAAGGTACGGGTTTTTGTTTATGATCACAAAAATAAAAACTAATGTTATGAAACAAATCAAAAAGGTTTGAAAAATTCTACCTTAAAATTGCTATTAAAAATTTGGGAAAGCCAATTGAGGGCTTTTAATCAATTTAGATCTTATGTAACAATAATTAAAAAATTGATTTTGTGTTGAAAATGAAATTATGTATAAAAATCTTAAATCATCAATAGAAAATATCCAAAAGGACTTCGTGATTACATATGTTGATAAGGTCTCTGCTAATTTCTATAATCTGAAATATTATTACAGTAAAAAATTAAATAATCATTTTAAAAAATAATGCATTTCAAAAATCAATTCATAGTAATAGAAGATGATAATCGTCTTTTTTCTTTGAACAAAAAACTGAATATTCATCTAAAAATATTTAAAAATCCCGCATTTTTTAACCCAAAATTTCATAAAGCCTATAAAATTTTTATATCACTAATGGGTCAATACATATATCGGGGCTGGTAAGATCTTCAGTCTCTTCTTCAAAATTTAATTGATAATTTACAAAACACGGCAATAATTAAAAATAGCTTAGAAAACCCGGTTACTAAAGATGTGTTAATTTTTTTTCCATCATGGCTTTGCTTGGGACCTTTTTAATTCTATTTATTTATTATGATTCGGGTTCTGAAAAATTTTTGATAAATATGGCTATATCTTCAATGAAAAAAAAAATTCGATATTCTTGTTAACCTTTATTAAAAGAATTTCATTGCATTTAATCAGAATCTTTATAAACAGATCAAAAGGGGTTACCTCGGGGGGGTCCCGCTAGTAAATTTTTTAGCGAACCTGTATTTAATTTTTTTAAATTGACCATATTGTTAATGATTCTTCGATTTATCGTTATATAGATGATTTAATAATTTTTTTGGGAAAAAAAATGAATATAAACCAAATATTACATTCTACCCTGACTATCTCAACCTCCAAAACAAACTTTAACTCTAATATGGTAAATTTTGGATTTAGATTTGCATCTAATTAACAATAATGTAGTCAGTAACATTTTTTACAAAAGTTCTTTTAAGTTCCATATAATTTAAATTCCTGTATGGAACAGTAACTTGCATTTATCTATTTACAGAAATGTTATTTTTGTTTTTTTTTTTAGAAATATAACTTAACTACCCACAAATCGATAAATTTAATAATATCAAAAATTTTTTTTTGTTTAGATCATGAATACCCTTTTAATTCAAGAACTTATATTCATCACAAATATATTAGTCGTCTTGCTACTCCTGATTCCAAATCCACCACACAACAATAGGATTTCAAAGTCAGCATGTTAGTGGGCTTGCTGTGAAGATTATATCATTACACTCATATACAGTTTACATCTTTTCCCACACATCTTAAACATCTTAAAATTTTTGACAAAACCCAAAATTTGAACCACAAATTTACATTTTTCAATCCCAACCCCAAATTCAAGGCCTACCAAAATGATTGTCATCTATCCGATATCTATCTATGCTCGTTAGTGTAAAAGGGAGTTCAAAAAATACGTTCAGAGATCCCAAAACTCTTGATTCTCTTGGAAAGGGGGTCTGTAAGTAGGAAGATTTTGTTTAAATTTTTTCTGCTTTAAAAAATTAGAATTTTTTTCAGAATATTAATCAGTGGATCATACTCTCTGTGAGTTTTTTGTATACTTTTTAATTTTGTTTATTTTTATATACTTTGAATTTTTTTTATACTTTAAAATTTTTTTTCTTTTATTTGGTTTTCCTACCGGTTTCAAAAAGGGGAAAGGGTTTGGGGCCTTAAAACTAGTCTAACCCTTATTCGGTCCCCAAGTCCGAAATTGCATTCTGACTCGCTAGGTTCTTTTTATAGTTCCTTTTTTTGTATTTTTCGATCTTCATGTTTTGCTTTTTTTTATTCTTATTACGTTATTTCTTGTTATGTTATTATCTATTATTTCTGGTATTTGAAATATTATACAAATTTATTTTATATATATATATATATATATATATATATATATATATATATATATAATTTTTATAAAAAAATATATATATATATATATATATATATATATATATATATATATATATATTAAACCTTTTAAAAACTATTTTCTTATTTCAAATCATTCATTGTGTCTCTCATTTCTCAAAATTGGTTTTAAACTGCATTCCCATTGGTCAGGCCTCACCCCTCCCCCCCCCGATCGAAATTTGCTTTCATTTTTTTGTCTTGCACCATTTTGAACTATTTTTTTAGCACTTAAACATTTTTAAAAGTTTTAAATTTTAATTTTTTTTTCTCCTCTAAGTATATTTTTTCAGGCAATTCGTCCGTCCTCAAAACCCAACGATAAAAATTATACTCGGAAGAGATAGGTCTTTACGACGATATTTAAAACCCTTCACCCAAAAATAGCAAGTCTTTTGACTTCACCCAGGATAAATTTGCGATCTTTACGCTCAATTGTCAAATTTCAGGGCTCACCAATCCAATCACACCCGATTCATTTTTTTCAGGATATAAGTTACTATTGCGTATTTACCACGATAACATGTCAGATGTACTATATCATATGCGACTACTGTAATGCTTGTTTATTATTTTTATTTTTTTCCATAACGTTTCCCCCAAAAGGTACTTTTTAAAAGCAGGATTGTTTTGTTTTGCAAAATTTTAGTCAACAGAGAACAAATGTAAATAAACCATTCTGCAATTTGTAGTTTTTCATAAAATAAATATTATCATTACTTTTGAGCATTTCACTAATCTAATTGAATTAAGATGAAAACTTTTTATTTATTTATTGCTAATTTTAATATTTCCACATTATCAACAATTTTCTGAATTTTTTTCCCCCCTTCAAATCATCTCATCAACTTTTCTTAGAAAGTACCACATAAAAAAAAAAATTACGAACTGAAAATTTTTGCATGCAATATTACGATACATATAGATTGCTGTTTGTAAAAAATGCAATACCATGAAGGAATCGTCAAAATTAAATGAAATTTAATGCACAAGCAACTTGTATTAGTACAAATAAATGACGAAATTTTCAAAGCAATAAAACAATATTATAAATATCCAAAATCAGTATTTCGTGCGCGCTGCAATAAGTACTGCTATACGACGTGGCATGGAGTCAATCAGATTTTCAATGTCTAGTTGTGGAAGAGAATTTTATAATGCTTGTATGCGCAGCAAGTTCGTCTTTTGAAGCTGCAGGATGCGGATCACGAGCGGCACGCCTGCAACCAAATTCCACACGTGCTCAATAGGCGACATATCCGGCGAATAAGCAGGTCAAGGAAGAAGTTGCATGTGTTGGGGTTAATAGAACTCTCGAACAGTCTTTGTAACATGTGAGCGTGCATTATCCTGCTGAAAGATAGCTCCAGAGATGCCTTAAAGGAAGGGAACGACTCCGGGCTGTAGCACTTCACGAACGTACCTGTTGCTATTGAAATTACCCTCAATTAGTAGCAAATTGGATCGTTAATGATACGAAATCGTACCCCAAACCATAACTCCAGGTGTTAGGCCACTATATCGTTCGATAACGCACTTTTGAAGGCAGCGTTCACCAGCATAGTGCCTAACACGAATGCGGCCATTCTGGTCCCACAGATTGAAGCATGATTCATCTGAAAACACAACTTGGTGCCAATCAGCTTACCAGGGTCTGTGCTCATGAGCCCATTGCAGACGTAGCCGTCGATGGTTTGCCATGAGGGGATCCTGTATAAAGGCACCCTTGCACGCAATCCACGGTGCAGCAGACGTCGACAAATTGACAGAAGCCGACATTAGTACACCTGTAGCAGTAGACCAACATGCTGCCAACTGCCTGGAGAAAACTGTACGGTCATTCACAGCCATGAAGAGGAAGAGCATGTGTCAATCGTCGCGCGCTGGCGTCACCTTCCGTCGTCCACTGCCAGTTTATTCAGTTGTTCGGTGCTTGTCGGTCCACTGCTTTCAAACTCGCATCACTCTGTGGAAGTGTTCAGCTGCACACGAACTCCTATTGCGCGATAGGAAAATCCTCCTTCTCGAAAGCCTCCCCGTTCAAACTTCGTAAGTTGCTAGAATTTCTCCTTATTGAAGTGATAACTTCTATTGGCGCGTTTTGCTGAAGAGTTTCCTGCTGGAGGCATACTTAGGTCTCACTAAATGCTCGCCATTAACAAATAATCATTAACTGTTTCAACAGTCCTTCGATAGCCCTCAATTTATTTGCTTTCAGCATCAGTTCAGAGAGTGTTGCGCACGTCACGCATGCGCAGTGGCTCTGAAACTTTACTCTCTATTTTACGTACCATCCTATAGTTGATATTTGCTGCAAAGTTCATTTAATTCTGGTGATTCCTTCATGCTGTTGCATTTTTTATACAAACAGTGGTGTATTTCAATACTGTGAAAACCATCCATTCAACAGCCTAATGCCTTACAATGAAATGGAATCAACAAAAATTACGATGCATTCAGCAAAAGGATATAAGTATACTTTTTATAATAACGATATTTTCAGTTTAAATATATAGAATAAAAAGAGGCAAAAAATAAATAAATAAAAGAGAAAGAGAGACAAATGATATAGATTTTAAAATTATTGAATTATGTTGCAACTTTTAAGGATATAAAATACTATTTAAATCAAATATTTTATGTTTGGTATAAACAAAAAAAGAAACAGAGCTTATAAGCTTATTCTAAAAAATAATAGTTTTAAAAAATGCCCAGCTTTACACATAATTAAGGCTATTAATAATTTCCTAATTGAAATTAATATAATTTCCTAATTTTTCTAAATTCAAAATAAAATAAAAATGTTAAATGTTTGACTGAATATCGTACTATTCTTTTCATGAGAATAAATCTCATAACATTAACATTTTACAAAAATATTGAATAAATATGTTCAACACTTTCAAATTCAAAATGTTAATATTTAAAGGTTTTTAATTATAATAAAAAATATATGTGTGTTGATCTTTCTTAAAATAAAACACATATTTTTACAATGAAACTAATGATTTGCATAATAATAACATTTTCAACTGTAACTAATTACTCTGAATTTAAAGTGAACATCATAAACATATTATCAAAAGTGATTCCAATTTCTAATAATAATGCTATCAAAACCTAAGCTACGAAACCTATTGAAATTTTTATACCAAAAATTGCATAAAGCTAAACATTTCCTATTAGAACTTCAATGATTAATTTTAGAGCCACACACTTTTCTTCACTGAATAGGATTTTTGACACAATTAAATTCCATTTTTTCTACACTATATCTCTAA
>BMAV01003122.1:0-22830 GCA_019973955.1 Trichonephila inaurata madagascariensis
TTTGTTGAATTTCCCCGTTAAGTTTAGTTCCCCAAAATTTAAAAACTTTTCAATCAATTCGAAATTTATAAATTTTTTCCCCATTATGATATCAATATGAAATAGAAGGAATACATAAACTGTCTCTTAGCCAAAAACGGCAATATAAAATATTTTGGGTTTTTCCTAATATTCTGGTGGTGATATACCCTCTTATTCTTTACGCCCTGGTTTCATGCCCGAAGGAATTTACATTTCTAGTTAAGGTTTTAAATTTCCCTTTTTTTCTAAAAAGGGGTGGATTTATACTAATTCCGTCTTCTGTAACTGCCCCTAGCGTATATATCCGTCTCACTCAAAATTTTTTATTCGGACTAAATACGTTTTTCCCGAAAAATCATTTTTTTTTCTTTGTCTGCTAAAGTAAAACTCCCCCAGTTTTTGGAATGCAGTATCATGACTTGATAGTATTTCCAAATTATTTCAGAAAAAATTTTATTTATTTCGGAAACCCCCCTCCTCCCCAATACACTGCATATGACTCCTTCGTAAAACGTTGTATTGCGGAGAAATTTCCCCCAAACGTTTAGTGTGCATTTAAAAGGCTCTGAAATCGTCACAAATTTACGAAACTGAAAAACCCCTTTCGATGTGACTCATTACTTGAGAGCATTAAATTACGTACTTTCAAAAAATCCTCATAAAGTTAAAAAATTTGAAAAATTTAAAAGCTAAGTCTAATATACCATGTTTTATAATGAAAAGTTTCGAACTGAATTCGTTTCGTTGCCAGTTTTATAAAACTTAAAATAACGTAAATATTTGATTTTTCTTTAATAATTCTGAAAACGAATATAAATGTTACTCAATAATTCGTACCATGAAAGCCATTTATGTTAAAAATTTATTATTTTTAACAATGTTCTTGTTTGATCTTATTCTATATTTTTGAGTTTAAAAATGTTTGTTGTTGGCATCCTTTTTTTTTTTTCTTACTGTTTTCCTCTCTCTAGCACATATACTTAATTTAAAATAGAAAAATTGCTAAAATATGTAATTAAATATTAAAGTTATAGTCAAAATCCTCACAGAAATGTGTCCGTAACAAAATTAAATGAAAACTTAAGTAGATGCCATAAGAAACTAATATTTTTCAAATTACTTAAGAAATTCAAAAAAAATTAAAAGAAAATATTCAATTAAAATAACCATTTATTTACGTCAAGGAAATGAAAATAAAAATTCGACACTAAATTAACGTTCGGACAAAAATTTACATTGGCATTTACGCTAAAGTATATAAAAACAGTATCTCATTTAAAAAATTTTAAATTAAAAAAACGCGGGGATATATTAAAAAAATTTTAAAATTCTTTTTTATGTTGTTATCAATAATTTTGGAGTTGTTAAAGGTAAGAAAGTGAAAAGGAATACCGGTTCTGGTGTCATCCTCGTCACTTAATTAAGATTCAAAGTCAAGAGGTCAGTTACCCATAACCCTCGTGTAGCTTTAGATAGAGTGAGTCAGATTTATATTAGCTTTACACTATATAAATCAGCACGAGGGCTATTGGCGACTGACCTCGGGATTTTGTTTTACTTTAGAGAACAATGTTAATAAAAATCATATTTATTCTGCATTGGGATTTTAGAGTCACTAAAAAATTTTTAATCTGATTTCAGATCCCTCTTTTTCATCTCGAGAAGTTTCGATTTTAAGCCAAGTTTTTTTAAAAAATAAGAATATATTTAACTTTCTAAAAAAGACTGTACAAGGTGGTCCCGAATTCGTGGTACAGAATTTGAGGGTTGAGAAAGGATATTGTAACACGTATTTATTGTATTGGAATGTATGGGCGCAAGTGATGCGGTGGGGCACAAAAACAAAAATAAGAGTCAAAGGAAGGACTAAGTGTTTATTGAAAGCGTCTTTAAAATTTGTGATGCCCCCTCTTAAAACTGTTCACTTTGAGATATAATTCCAGCTGCAGTGCACATTTGCTCACCAACCAATGTAGTCGGAGAGTTGTCCTCTGTTTTTAAAGCGTTACCCAAGGCGCCCCAAACGTCGGTGTCAAGCGTCTAGCCAATCACAGACTTCATTTCGCCCGGATGAAGTCTCTGATTAACTGCCAAAATTCCCTTTAAAAACTTACTGGCTGAAAATGGAAGGCGTGGTTTTTCCTTTAAGAGAACACAGTACGATTCAACGGGAAAATGGAAAAAATCAGCATTTAAAAGTGATAGCATTTTCAAACCACTTCAAAAATTTTTTTTTTTAAAAAAATTAAATGGCAAGCTTTTTATGAAATTTTGAACACTAAAACTTTTTTACGTAGCATACACACATAGGAGGACCCAAAAAAAATTTGAAATTCCTTAAATTAAAAATGTTTGCGTAAATCAAATCATGTCCCCCTAAGACTCTACAAATGGTTTGAGGACTCAAACATGTGATGAGTAACAGCGCGACTACTTGACTGTGGTCTATCAGCCACAACGTTGAAGATGCTTTCTTCTAGGATTGGACTGCGTACAGCTCCTCGCCGACCAGCATCACGTCTAGTGACGTGAAAAGAACGTATTTCACGAAGTTGAAAATAAAACTGCTGAGAAATTTTGTGTGTTCCGGCATGTGTCGATCAGCAAACTGAGAGTGATACATTAGTAGTGCAGTTCCGCTGCTACCATTTGCATGTTACCACTGCCGTACATGTAAATTCTGTCTGCATTTTTGCCATACATATATACTACCATCGTAGGTGTCAGCACAATTGCGAAGTGTGCTTTCCCCAACTGAGATGCATCCTATTGAAGAAGGCTAGACATATACTGTCTCCAACCGGCACACCACACAACCAACCGATCCTCCATTTCTCCTTTCTTTTCCCTTTTGCGCATCACCGCGTCGCTTGCTTCCATACATTCCTATACAATAAATGTTATATAAAATCTTGCGTTTACCCTTAAAGTTTGTACCATGAGTTTGGCTCCACCCGTATTTAGAATGGATAGACAAGACAAATCAGGATTCGAATTAATCATTGTAATACCTACACGCATTTCTGCTTTATAAAATCCACGCCAAATAGTTCAAGTGTGAGTGAAGTCGCATTGTTCAGCTACACGAGGACTTTTGGCGACGGACCTCGTTTTTTAAAACCATAATAAAGGCGGGGAAGATACCTGGCGGCACCCTCTCCAACTAAACCACAAAGAGGATGTTTGAGCTCTCGACAGATTTAACGTGCATTGCCCCCCTCCCGTTTTTCTTCAGGGATGGGCTCCAACTCATGCCCCCACCCAGTCTCATCCTTCACCACGTGGCTACCGTGTAAACGCCAAATAGTTTAAACGAATGACTTAGATATTTTAATATTAAAATTATACATCAATGTTCTTTATGTTACATAAAACACATTTGTGCTCCCTGGGGATTAAATATTATCTTTATTATATCTTTTCCGAAATGTCTACCATTCCTGATGTTTATATTTGTATTTAATCTTGATCATTCGATTTGAGGAACCAATCTCCCTTGTGCATGGGGCAAAGGTATATTATACCTAATATATAGCCATTATTTCTATCAATAAATAACGAACGAATTTTTTTTAATCTTATTTAGCTCAAAGAGTTCCTGCAAATAGAATCAGTAGGGAAATTTTACTCCTAACCTTTTTAAGATAAACTAAATTTTGAGTTTTACATAGCACTTTTAAAAGCGACCCGGTTAAATAATTACGAAATTGTCCTATTTAAATGGCATAAACGAAGTTTAAAAGACACCAATAAAAGAAAGGCAATTTACTCGAAATTATTCAAGATATTATAGCATTAACCTTTTTTAAAACTCCCGAATAATTAAAAAAGGGACAGTGAAAAAATTTGCTGAACAGTGCATTTTTAAAATTCCTCACCACTCAAATTCTTGCCACACCACAGTTATTTTCACTCAATCTTATTTTTACATGTTTTAAAATTAGGCAAGACGGTTCACCACACACATCACCACCCCATTTCTTCTCAAAAATTTTAATAAGTTAGCAATTTTTTCAGTGCTTGCCTTTTCTGACTACCGTTTTTTGAAAATTTGAAAATAGAATGAATATTTTTTTTTTATGAGCAGATAACCAATTGCTATGCAACAAACACTTAACACATCAATTTTAGAAAAGTAGATACATTTCCACTGTTTAAAACCCGGCTGTGGGAGCCCGTTAAAGGTGGATCATGGCAGGCAAAAAATTATTGGGGGGATCATGGCGGGTTTTGGGGCATGGATCGGCGGACAAAAATTATGGCAGGCATTCATTTAGTTCGGCCCGGTACTACTAAAGTCCGCCGTACGAGGCGCGATACATTTAAAAGTCGAGGCAACGTCCTCCCATTGGTGTGATTTGGTAGTTAATAAGTGGGGTGCCAATTAGGGGTCGTCTTCGTCACTTGACCTTTGCTCAAAATTACGAAGTCCTTCCCAAAAGCCCTCGTGTAGCTGAACATTGTGATTTTAATATTCACTCACTCATTGACCCTCTATTAACCCAATAACACTGTTTAAGGCCAAATAAATGTGAAATAGTACTTTGGAAAATTTGGTTTACTAATAGTAATGATGAACGACAGCTATTTATGGTGATAAGTTGCCTTGATGTCGAAATGACACCAGCGGACGTTTTAGGTATATTTAGCTGTAACATTTTCCCTAATTAACCTGCAACCACAAAACTTTTACTACGTAATTAACATGGAAAATAATTGAAGGTCAAGAAAAATTTTTAAATTCTCGGCAAAATTGAGGAAAGGAGAACAAATTGAACAAGATCTGGTTTGAAATTGACACTTAGTAAGTGACATATATATATATATATTGAAATTTCAAATAAATTTTCTAATATAAAATTTTTAGTGTTGTAAGATTGAGATTACAAAAAAAAATATCCAGCTTTTAATTACTTGTTCTTCAGTTACCCTTTAAAAAAGATAAATGTTGAGGAATTTGGCATAAATACATAGCCTTTAAATTTGAATTTAAAACTGATATTCATATTTATTTGTATGCTTAAATATAAACGGTAAATATATCCGGATATTTTTGATTATTATTTATAAAAATATGCACACAAGTTTAAAAATATAAATTTGTGTGGAAAAACTCTTATTCAAATCTCTCATTCTCATTCATATTCTCTCTATTTTGTTCAAGAACTTAAAATTCAAATATAATTCAGTTTATCTCCAATACGTCAAAAGATCGACCCCTGGGGAAATTTAAAAAAAAATGAATTAGATATTTTACATAGTGAATGAATATTAACATCGCACTGTTCAGCTACACGGCAGCTTATGGCGACGCACCTCATAATTTTGAACGAAGGACAAGTGACTAGGACGACACCTGAGGTGAATCCCCTTCTCCTAACTACTACACCACACCAACGGGAGGACGTTTGAACTCTCGAAAGCTGTAACTTGCATCGCTCCCTTACACAACAGGTCTTTAGTATAACTGGTCTGGAAATCGTGACATAACAGCCACGATACAATACCTTGACCACTAGGCTACCGCGGCCACCAAAGGGAATTTCTAGTGTTAAAAACAAACAAAATTTAAGTAAACTCATATTTCACCATTCAGATTCAAATTCAAACGGCTCTAAATATTCATAAATATTGTTTAGTATTATGCCGTTTTCGTTATTTTCGTCACATTAATATAAATCAATAATTCAAGTGATAAAATTGAGCATGGTTTACTATGCATCATTTACTACATGCTTGCTGTGTAGAACAACGCAACAAGGCCCATGTTCCCTTTGAAATATCATACAAGAAAACATTAATCTATCCTAAAAAAGGTATTTTTTTTTTTAAAAAAATTTTTTTCGTTTTCTCTAATGAGAAGCTAATCTGAGTTTTAATTCCCATAAAAAAAAAATTTATATTTTAAAAATTAAATATTTTTTGTATTTTCCTTCATTTTACGTAAGTGCTATGTTAGAGCCTCACAAATTGCTTGAGCAACATGAAAGTAGAATATTGTGCCGAATCTTTATTTCCTTAAAAGCTGTGGCATTCAGTTCCATTTTTAGTTTGTGCTTTACGTTTCAATGTAAAATTCCCATTGGTTTACTGGGGAAAACAATATAATCTTTTAAAAAATAAAAAAGAAAAAAATTGCAATCTGTCATTTTTTACTCCCCTAAAAAATTTAAACAAGATAAAAAAAAAGAGATGGATGAGGCTGGAAAAAATATGTAAAAGGGAAACCTTTTTTCTCTACAAACCCACGTAAAACGTATGTTTGCGAAAGTGCGGTAAGGCTTCCCTCCCGTCGTCAATTAAAATCTCATATGCGTAGTCATAACAAGACTTTTGTTTGTGAAATCTGTAATAGAGCTTTCTCTACCAGCAATAAATTACAAAGACACATTCGTGTTCATACCAAAGAAAAGCCTTATGTTTTAAAAAATATCC
Organism: Trichonephila inaurata madagascariensis; assembly: GCA_019973955.1. Taxonomy (NCBI): domain Eukaryota; kingdom Metazoa; phylum Arthropoda; class Arachnida; order Araneae; family Nephilidae; genus Trichonephila; species Trichonephila inaurata. The sequence goes on from BMAV01003122.1 coordinate 6,457, forward strand.
CGAGCACTCCCAGAATAATGGTTTAAGAAGACATCTGCTCATGCATTCCAACGAAAAGCCTTATAATTGTGAAATATGCAGAAATGATTTCTGTACAAAGTATTAATTAAATAATCACATGCATGTTCATAGCGAAAAAGTCTCATGTTTGCGAAATAGTAGAATGCTTTTAGGGTTTGGGGTTTAAGACTCATATGCATGTTCATAACAAAAAAAAAGCCTTTTTTTTGTGGGGAAAATTTTTAAATGGCCTTTTCGAAAGCGGTTCCAAAAGACATTTTTTTTTCATACCAAAGAAAAGCCTCATGTTTGTGATTTATGTCCCGCATCTTTTTCTCAAAGTGGTGCATTGAGAACACATCAGCTCATTCATACCAAAGGAAAACCGTATAATTGTGAAGTATGTAGCAAGGGTTTCTCTTCAAATATTGGTTTAGACAGACATATGCGTGCTCATAATGAGGAAAGGCCTTATATTTGTGAAGTATGTAGCATGGGTTTCTCTTCACGGGGTGATTTTAAGAGACATTTGCGTGTTCATACTAAGGAAAGGCCTTTTGTTTGTGAAATCTGTAATAGGTCCTTTTCTCGAAGCGATAATTTAAAAAAACATTTTCGTATTCATACCAAAGAAAAGCCTCAGAATAGTGAAATATGCAGCAAGGATGTCTCTGCAAGGGATGATTTAAAGTCACATACGAGTGCTCATTTTGAAAAATAGCCTCATGTTTGCGAATTCTATAATAAAGCTTTTCGCCAAAGTGCTCATTTGAAGACAGTTACATAGTCATGGAAAACAAGAGATTTTAACACATCATTTTTAACGGATTATTTTCTAATCCGGATTTTAAGAATGATTTACACCCTAAGAAATGTTAATTCTTTATATTTGTGGAATTTTATGAACGTTGTTTTAAAACCCTCACTGGAATGATTCTTTTTACATTTACAAATGAAAGCAGATAACATGTGAAAGAATCAACTTTATTGTAAGTTTAAATCTTGTATTCCGACATATGAGAAGCGTGACATATGAACATTGAGTATGAAAGAGAGAGAGAGAGAGAAAGAAATGCTTATTTCTTTTAGCTTATTTTCGCGATTTTTATCCTTTAGATTGTTAAGATTTATTTTTCTTGTTTTTTTATTCCTTAGTGTTGTAATGCTCTTGTAAGATTTATGCTGTTTATAATATTAGTGTATTAATTTTGACAAAAATAAAAACTCTATTTTGCTTATTTGGGTCACACTTGTGGATTCCTTAGTAGATTATCGTTTTATACGTACATAAGTATACATTTTCTTGAAGTATTATTTATATGGTGTTTACAGTTTAAGATTTGAATTACCATTCAACTTTAAAAGCAAATATTAATTAAAAGTACGAGATACTTCCAAATATTTGATGTATAATAGAAGTCAAATGTTTGATAAATTTAAAACATTGTTTGTAGCTGATTTTTATAAAAAATATATCTACGAACCATTGCTTTTCAAAATATAAATTAAAGTATTTTGCTTAAAAATATTCATTTTTAGTTCCTTAAGTTCAATGAAATATGTTTTTTATTTAATTACTGATTGGTTCTTATAGTTAAGTAAGATCTTTAAATAAAAATTGTATCTCAATTTTAATTGTATGTTAAAGTCGCCAGCAAAATTCACGCAAAACGTTAAGTTATATATATAAATTGCAAAGTTAAATCAAAAACTTCAGTAGAAGTTTGTTAATATAAAAGATATCGTATGTTAAATTATCGGCAATTTTCGATCCATTTAAAGTTCTAAAATTTGTTTTGTAATTAAAAAATTAAAATATTATGGAATATTTTAAATAGGAGGATATATACTTGAATAATGGCTCGTGTGCTGATCGCAATTTTAATGAAATTACTCTTCGTATTAAGTAATTCTTTTTCAATACTAGTGTGTTATCAAAATATCTGTTTTACGTTGGTATTTTGATTTCAGATAATACGGAAGAGTACTCTTTTGCTGCGCTATTCAAGTTTAAAAGAAGAAATATTAAATAGGAAGTCAAAAGTAAACGAACTATACGAATCGAATTTTTTTTTGATGTTGTCTTATTCAATTAGACTAGTGAACTGTTTTAATCCCATTTGACACAAATATTTTAGAAAACAGTTTATTGAATCTAACTCTGGGTATTTTTTAAACTTTCGAAATCTGAATATTTACGGGTTTTAGAGACAACACTTAAACAACTCACAAACTACTAAAAATAACTCCCGAAATATTAATATTCGATGAAGCGTTTTATTTCTCCGATTGAAAAATAATATTTATTGTCATCGATACAGTATGCATAACCACAATTACAGATCTAAACGAGAAAAATTCTATTGCTTCGATTAACGATATAACTACATGCAACGGTTCACATCAACAGCTTCTGTATGGCATTATAAACAACAAGTAATATAAAAAAAAGTTTTTAAGTCAATTCCTAAGATCAACAACGAAAAATTTTATTTTAGCTACTTTTTATTAAATAGTTACCATTAATATAAATATGTATATACATAGGACAGAATCACAACATTAAGTTATAATTAGTTTTTTTTAATTATCATTAAAGTATCGTATTGTGTCTTTTTAATTTCAGTCGAAATGAATGCTTTAACACGTGAGGAAAAAATCTTGTCAAGTTTTGACACAAGTCTCCAAAAGGGTCGCTAAGTCGCCAAGGTGGTGGCTGGTATTTGTAATTCTTTAAATAATTAGTTTAATCATTAATTTTTATTAATTATAATTAACTATTGTATTGTCATCCAAAAATGATCCTGTAAATAAAATTTCTAGCTCAATTGAGCGCTTTGAAATCATATTTTATTAACGATTGAAAGAGAATTCCCACCAGATAAATAAATAAATATACAAATATATAAATAATAAATGAACACTGCGAGGAGCTAATGGTAGGAATTAAAAGATAGCGCGTGAAAAACAACCACTTAATATCGGGGACACAAGTGTATGTTCTTAGGATAAAAATATCGGAATAAAACCTCATTAGGTATGAAAGTTGTCACACCACAATACACAATTCTAGGTAAAATAATTAAAAAAAATGATCCCGTTAACCACACACACACACACACACACACACAAATGATACCTATTAAATCTTAAAACTTTTAAACAAAACACTGAATCTGCGAGCATTACACCAAAATCATTAAGGATTCACAACTGAGTAAGTGAGTCAATATATTGATTTCAAGTTATTCAGCTTTTCGAGGGCTTTTGATAACGAAACTCGTAATTTTGAACCATGGTCAAGTAACGAGGATGACAAGAGAGTCGGCACCTCTTCCCCCTAATTTCCACACCAACGCGAAGACTTTTGAGCCTCGACATTTAAAGTGTCAGCAAATGCCAATTTTCTAAAATGCAGCGCTATTGTGAAAAAATCACTCTTACTCATAACTTTAACTTTAAATCTGTAATAAAATCGCTTCTGCTTCGTTTTTTCTGGTTTTTTAGGTAAATTTACGTAACTGGGAACCTTACGCACAAAATTAAGAGGCAGATTGGTCATCACCTCGAAATTGTAAAGACACTCGTTTTAGTCCTGATGATATTATAGAAAAGCTGATGCTCGTTAAATCGCGGTCAAGGCCAAAAATGATCTCAATTTAGTAAGATGTGCATATTTTTATATTAATTAGAATCTCATCTGTTCGCGCATAATAAGGTTCAAAATTACCAGGTCCATCATTAATAATTTTTATATTGCTTTAATTTTTGAAGTGAATACATGCATCAAAAATTCAACCAAATCAGAATTATTACTAACTATTCAGTTATTTACATTATAGAACTGTGGTGGTGGTATCTATATAAAACCAGTATTAGCCTCCATGCTAGAATGATCGTTTTGGCACAGTGACCAAAGTCCTAGTTTTCGGATCGGATGGAGCCCAGTTCTAATCTTTCTAATCTTCCTTCATTTATGACCCTGGCCGTGCAAAGAGAACTGCAACAGTAGTGATGCCATCTATCCACCCAAAATGAAACCAAGCCATAAGACGCATAAAACAAAGTCGCCGGACAAATGACGTAAACAACAAGCCGTCTGACACAAATGATGCAAACAATAAAGCCGTCACACACGATGACGCAACCCACAAGTCATTACACAATTGGAAGAAACACACAAGCCCTCACGCACGAATGACGCCAAATCAAGCCGCCACGCAAGAATGACGCAATTCACAAGCCGTCGCATTCAAAATGACGGAACTGTTCACACGCTCGCCACAAATATGGTAGGGTTCATCCGCCTATTCGCCGAATCACTGGCAAGGAAGTAGGGTGGTGGTGGTATGTATATAAAACCAGTAATAGCCTCCATGATATGACGATCTATTTGGTATGTTGGCTAAGTTACTCGTTTTGGATCGGAATGTGCCCAGTTTTAATCTTGCTTCAGAACAAAACACTTAGTACGAGACTTGGGTTTACAAAGATTATGTTTCTATTTTTTAAGCGTTATATCGATTGGGTTAAGGAAATCGGAGACAAGATGTTATAAGATGTAGCTTTCTGATTTTTCGAAAATAACAACATCTACTTAAATTCTTATAAACCTTAATTCGATTATTTACTGTATAATTACTGAGAGATCACCGGTATTTAGTGAATCCAAAACATTACTATGTACAAAACTTAAACTTTTAAACAGAAATTCAGTTCTTTTTTGAACCAAGGCATGATCCAACTATCTCTAGGCTATCCCGATTTATTATACAAAGAAAAAAAGGCATACTAAGCATATATATATCATGGCGACCAAAATGGTGTATACTTTTAATAATTGTTTACAGTTTGTATACTTATAGAAAATTTTACGTTGCTCAGAATACACAAAGCATTTTACATCATTTTAAAGAGAATTTAATTTGATTTTGATACAAAAAAGAAAGCTCAAATATTTGCAACTTAAAAACATTGATGCTGCAATAGCTGTTGATACTGATTATCATTACACATGTTAGCAGTGAGTTGTCAGTGCTTGGTGGGGTAGCTATTATTTTTAATTACAGCTTCACATCGATTTTTCATTGAGATAAAAGTGGTATTAAGCTCTTCATTTTTTTATTACATGATGCCAGAAAAAAGTTATATCCTAAATTAGCTCCTTTTTATTTCATGGGTACCTCATTTGGACAAGATTTTTCTAACTGTGCTGGAAGTTGTCATTAGGATTGCGGTCAGGATAGTTTCCTGACCATTACAACAACTGAATGATATTAGAACGGTACCAGAGTCTTTCAATTACTCTATTGTGTGGCAAGGATCAGAATCTTGCAAAAAAATATATGAAGCAATATTGGTAAATAGATCTCTGATGGAAGGCAGAAGTTTGGGTTCTAGAATGGTATCAATGTATTGTGTGACATTCAGTGTTCCATCGATGAAAAGGTGACCGATACATTTTGCTGATTTGCATGACTAAATGAAAAAATTATGTGCATCTGTTCATAGTTACCTGGATACAGTGAGGATGTAACATTTCTTCAATTCTACTTCTTACATATTTTAGGTTATAACTACGGAATAACGAAATTTTAATTTCGTCACTCCATATAACTTGTGACCAATAACCTTTGCCCAGTTAGTGTGTTCCATTGGCCATTGTAGTGTCTTTAAGCACTGTTGTAAATTGAGATACGGCTTTTTTCTTGGAATTTTACCTTTTAGGCTTACATCTGCAAATCTACTCCTGATTGTTTTTGAACTGACAGAAACACAAGCATCACTCAGATCTCATCTGATGGAGTCGATGAGATTCTTTTATATCTGAGATAGAGTATTTCTATTCTTTTATCGTAAACAGATTTTGAACACCTTTTTCGGCTTTTTCCTGCTTTTTGAAGTTATACTTCTTTTAGCGCATTAGGATAAAAGGATGAGGGTAAATTTTTACGATGCGCGCGCATACCGTCACGACACCGATGCGCAAGCACGTTGTTGTCTAATATTTTAACGTGCCACTTTTTTGATGCTAGAAGGCCTGATATTTGGGGAATCGTAATAACTATTTTTATAAACCTTATCTGTTGGGACTTATCCCCGGTGCATCTCCCCTTCTAAAGCGTTTGCCAATATCTCGGCACTTGAGCCACACAGACTATTCGGACTTGAGTCATTCGATCCCTCTCTATCAGCTCTGTCATTTGTTAGAATTCCATGCGCATAGGGATATTTCTTCTATATATTTTAATTGTTTTGAGCTTTTTAAATTTGTTTAAATTCACAAAATCTTGGCTCTTGTTCTAGTCTTGGACTTGAGATTTGAAACCAACTGCTCCATTACTCGAGACCGATCCATCATCTACTTCATTGCCATTGTGTAGGCATGGGGAGGGCTTAAACACTAAAATATCATGCTCCCATGTTAATCCTAAGGGGATTGGAAAAAATTTCACTCCCTTAAGGAACTGAGCTCGGGACATGAATTTTGGAGGTCCACCATATTTTTGTATTGGCGTGAGCTTTAAGTAATTGGCCCTCTCCGGTGCTCCCCCCATACAGGGCTTCTCCAGAAGTAACTCGAATCCCATGCCACCTTGGTCGACCGCTCCGGCTGGATTCGATTGTTTTCCCTATGAGCATCCTAGATACATTTTTTCAGGACCATAGCCGCATTTCTTCACCCATATTTAACATTTTAAAATTATTTTAAAGTCTAATTTTTTTAAATCCCGCATAGCTCGAGGATATTTGAGCTTCGTTAACCAATTTATGCCGGTGGTTGAAATATAAACCAACAATCAAAACCTCTTTGCAGGGAAATATCTGCAGGAGTGACTAACTGAATGTTTTAAACGAAATTGTTATGCCCCTACGAAGCAGGTTAAAGTCACAAATCAATCACAAACGCAATCTTGAACTTCTAAACTACAAAAAACTTTCACTCGACTGCGGTTAAAAAAATGGAACTCTAGGCATAAATCGCTTAATGAAACTAGGACCATAGGTTCTTCTCGTTGAGCTCTTTTATCTGCTTTAATTCGTGTGTAGATAGTTGGCTTAGGGGATGTTATCACTAAAATTAGAATCCCCATGTTATTCCTATGCGGTTCGACCTTTTGATGATGTCACAATACTACAGATATAGAAGAATGAAACTTTGGGATCACCTATTACTCTGTGTATCGTTAGGATGTACGTGTGCATTTACGTCACGCTGTCCTCCCCCTGGGGGAGTTAATTTCATTTTCCTTTCCCGAGCTAGCGCCACAACATTTGCAACTGTAGACTCCGGACAGGTTCGAAGGGATTCCTCTTGTATCTCCTCAGAACCAGCCGAGTTTTGAGTTTTGGGTGCCCTGCTTCTATTTTATTTGTTTTAAATGTTTTAATTATTTTAAAATGATCTAACTCGAGGGCTCTTCAGGCGGATGTCCTAATTTTTTCGGGAACGATTCTTCCCACCGAGACATGCAATATGAGGACTCAGCTGTCACATTCGGCTTACCTCATCTTCAGATACAGTCTGCCCCATGTTATTCGTCCTATTGTCCCTGTGCGAGGGTGTTTAAATTTATTTAAATTGTTATTTTGTCAGAATTTTCTGGTCCGATTGACTTAAGGTTGGTATCGTTCAACTCTGCGCGTGACCGACTTTCGTCCTTGGCCTAGGTTGTCCTGCACGAGATTTTTATCTTGTTAAGCCAAACAAGTAGAACTTCTTACGTGCGTACGTAAGTACACACAAACACACTTTTTATTTAATTTGTCCCTGACATCTCAGCAAAACTTTCAGTCTCCAGATGTAGTCACTGAACTACTCACCCGCGGTTCATACTCATTTATTAGCTCTGTACACAATTTTATGTGGAAATTAGAAGAGAGAGAGAGATACTGACTCGGCCTCATTTTTATCACTTCAACGATGCACAAATTCTTGAGAAGATCCATTTATAAAAAAATTCGCATAATACTTGATAATCGTTAACTAAAAATTCAAATTTTTTTAAAATCTAAATGAAATATTTGAAAAATTTTGAAGCTAACAAAAATAGAAGTTGTATTTTATGGTTTAAGCCAAAGGTAATAATCCTACGGCCCGCATGTGGCCCTCCGGATCTTTCTGAGTTTTCCGGTCATGGCCCGTGGCACTAACAAATTCAATTGCGTAAGTACATTGCACTAAAATTTAAGAAATTCCTTTAAACATATATCTCGATTTTGCAATCGATATCGTGTTGGTACGAATTGCGAGATAGCTTGTTTCCTATTCGCTGTAACAGTTAGTGATAACAAATAACAGTGATGTAGCGGCCATTTTTTGGGTGAATGTTAGTTAGACCTCATGTCTTCCAAGCAAAATATATCTAAAGAATGTACGTTGTTTCGAGACAATGGATATTTTGACTATTTTGAGGAAAACAATCATGGATCAAAAATTTGTCATAAAAATGTTGTAGTTAAAAAATATAATTTATTTGTTTTTTTACCGTTAAGCACTAACCTTTAAATGGTTCTTTTCCTTTCATTTCAAGACGAGATAAATTGGCTTTATTAAAAAAATTGCAACAGCAACAAAATATTTTGGGGAGGGGGTGCTTGGTCATCATTGATGAAAAATCGAAATTACCCTATAACTAGGTAAAAAACGCAAAAAACCCTATTTTTTGTGAGTTCAGTTTTATAGAATTTAGAATAGTTTTAAAATAAAATATATATATATAAATTATAAGATAATATCTTGATAAATTTTCCGTAATTTAAATGTCCTTGATCTTATAATGCCCCCTTTTATCCTCACGCCGCAGCCCACGTGAAATAATTGTCACTTGTATGTGACCCGACGGAAAAAAATGTTAGTACCACTGGTTTAAACCAAGTAGCAATGTAAATGTGAAGATAGGAATTAAAAGGAAGGCTTAATAACTTTAACTGGGAAATATATCCTGCCATTCCATCTATGATATAATTTTGTACTGCAAATTTATATCTTGTATATAACATTATAACTCAACTCTTCATTAAAAGTTTAAAAATCTTATTTGTACCTCTGAATATCAAATTTATATAATGATTATTTTTTTAATTACCTTTTCGTATAATCAACGTAAGAAAAATGAAGCAATTTTACTAAAAATTAGTGTCTCGAATCAAAATTACATAAAATCAATTTATTAAACAAAGCTTCCTTACTTACCTTTACGCTAAATTTAAAAACATATTGAAAAAAAATAAAGAATATAGTATCTTTCACCGGACGAAGATGTATACATATTTAAAACTTATATCGAGCAATTAATTTCTAGTAAATGGATAAAAACGCATTGATCTAAAAGTTAACAAAAATAATAAACCAAGTTAAACCTAATAAAGTATTAAAAATCTTTATAAAAATTTTAAGTAATTTTTTCACATTAAAGAAAAAAAAAAAAAACAGCTAACTTCTAGAAAAATTTCATTTATCCTAAATAAATTGATGCTTTTCATTACATCTATGTTTAAAGTAATAAATTAGCCAAGTGTTTTATCTTACATTTTTAAAACGTTGTTTTATTAACGTAGTTTTTAAACGTGGTTAACGTATTTAATCAATTTATAAAATATTTAAGTCACACACAAAACCTGACTTTACAGGGGGGGCCTAATATTTCCATTACGCCACTTTTAGATTGTGCTGTCGAGTAGTAGAGTAATTGATAAAAAAAAAGGGTGTTTGTGCGCGTAGGACTTAAAAAAGTTTAAACTTGACGGATAAGCTAAAATAAGTTATTCTACTGCAAATTTTACAAAACAGACTCTCTCAAATTATTTTTAATCGACAATACTCCACATTAATATTCACTTTTCCTTTGTACTCAAACGGAATATACACTGGTGTGCAAAACTTAAGCAACAATGTAAATATTTAGCAGATAGCCATGAAATTGCAGAAAAGGAGGTCTGGAGATCAGTAGAGGGAACACGTAAGTCAGTAGAAACGCCATGCGTATGCAAATATTAGGAACAAAACGTCAGAAGCGATGTGAGCGTACGCAAAACGCGTAACGTCGGCGCGCGCTGCTCAACAGTAGAATAAAATGATAGATGGAGACGCAATTCAACATATTCGCTGCAAGTGCCAGTGAGTCAGTTCGTGAAATTTGGCAAGAAGAAATCACCTTGGACGACTTCACACATGGAAGAATGATCGGAAAGCTGGAGTACGGGAGTACTGTCACCAGTGTAGCTGCAGAGTTCGGAATCAACAAAAGTTTCGTTTTGCACGCTTGGAAAGCGTCTCAAACCACAGGTACATCTGTTAGAAAGGTTGGTGGTGGCCACACGAGGACCAAAACTGCAGGGGATGACCGATATATCATCCTACAGGCGAAAAGAGGTCGACAGCAGTCAGCAAGCACCATTGCTCAGAAGCTCTGTACAACAACGGGTCGACAAGTGTCGCGGTTTACTGTGGCCAGACACCTTCACAAAGGGGGCCTATTTGCCCGCCGTCCTGAACGCTGCCTCCCGTTGAAAGTTGGCCACCGAAGCCACCGTTTACAGTGGGCCCGAGAACACAAAAACTGGACAACTGATCAATGGAGTCGTGTCCTCTTTACGGATGAGAGTCGGTTCAGCACCAGAAGCGATTCTCAACGCGTTTTGATTTGGAGAGAGATCGGGACCCGGTTTTTTCCCAGTAACATCAAGGAAAGACACCGTTACGGTGGTTCTGGAGTTCTTGTCTGGAGAGGCATTATGCTGAACGGGCGAACTGAGCTTCACATTTTCGACAGAGGGTCTGTAACCGGGGATCGCTATTGTGAGGAGGTACTTCTTCCCCATGTGCGTCTTTTCCGAGGTGCCATTGGCCTAGACTTCATTTTTATGGATGACAATGCACAGCCACATCGCTCTCTTGCTGTTGAGGAGCTTCTGGAAAGTGAAGATATCACTCGAAAGGATTGGCCAGCTTGCTCCCCAGATTTAAATCCCATCGAACCAGTGTGGGATACTTTGGGGAGACGTATTGCCACACGCTTACATCATCCGGAGAGCAACCAACAACTCAAACAGATGTTGATTGAGGAATGGGCACTCCTACCTCAAGAAATGTTGCACCAGCTGGTTCTGAGTATGCGGAGACGGTGCGAAGCAACCATTGTAGTAAGGGGAGGGCATATACCATATTAAGGAACATCTGCTTGTTGTTCTTCCTGTTGGATAGACAATCATGAGTCAAGATACTATGCGTTCAATAAAGCTTGTTTTTGTTTGATTCCATACCGTATGCGTTGTATTCCTTTTTCAGCGCCGATGCTTTCGTCATCCTTTACGTACATAATACTCTCCCTCATTTCAGAATTTCATGTCTCTCAGATGATTTTTCGTGAAGTTATGGCAATAAACCCACCTGTTGCTTAAGTTTTGTACACCAGTGTAGAAGCTCCAGTGTCTTCTTTACTAGGATTCTTCTGTGCAATGGAATATTGACGTAGTGTAAAATGTCACAATGTAGGGTGCAATCTCAGGTGTTGTCCTGTTTATCTGACCGATTTAAGATCAAAACTCGGTCCATTACATTATCCCTCATGTTGCTTTATAAGTGAGTGAATATTAACATCGCCCTATTCAAATACACTAGGGCTTAGGGTAACGGAAATCATAATTTTGAACCATGGTCAATTGACGAGGACGACACCAGAGCTGGAACTCCGGTCTCCTAATTTCCACACCACACTAACAAGAAGACGTTTGAGCTCCGATATATTTAACATACATAAGCTCCTCTACACGGCGGACTTCAGCGGCACTAAGTTCGAACTCACGAAACCTTGACCTTTACCACTTGACCACCGTGCCTTATGTTGCTTAAGAAAAGACATTTTTAAAAAATAAACCAAATCTTCAATGGAACTGTAGAAATATTAAAAATAAATAAATCTTGTTTAATACCCCTCCCTTTTCACTTGCTGATGTTTAGACTTTTAAAGAGATTTAAAAAAAGAAAAGAATATTGAAACAAGCCACGTTTGCAGTTTCAATTTCATTTTTATGACTCTTTTGCAATGAAAAGTCACTTGACCACTGTTCAAAATTACGAGGTCCGTCACCAAAAAGCCCTCGTGTGCTGTACCGTGCACGTCAGTATTTACTCACTTCACACTCACTCACTCATTTTGCAATGAAAATTTGACGTTCCGTGAAAAATAGAAAAGTGAAGAGGAATGCCAGTTCTAGTATCGTCCTCGTCACTTGACCAAGATCCAAAGTCGATAGGTCAATTACTCGTAGCCCTCGCGTAGATTTAGATTGAGTGAGTCAGATTTCTATTGACGTCGCTCTATAAAGCAGCACGAGGGGGATTGGTGACAGACCTCGGAATATCGTTTTACTTTGCAGCCGAATCAGTCCGAATCTGTAATGAGCTTTTAGAGGCATTAAAAAGACATTAATCTGATTTCAAATCCCTCTCTTTTATCTCGAGAAGTGTAACGTTACGCGAAATTTTTTTAAAAAACAAGGTTAGATTTAACTTTTAAAAAAGATTCTACAGGGTGCTCCCGAATTCATGGTATAGACTTTAAGGGTTGAGAAAGGATATTTTAAAAATCATTTATTGTAGAGAATGATGGGCACGAGCGACGCGGTGAGGCAAAAACAAAAAATAAGACACGAAAGTCTAGACTGAGTGTTTATTGAAAGCGTCGTTGACAAGAGAGTTTAATGTTTACAATAACTGTCGAAACTGCTCAGCACATGAGATATGAAGTCCATCTGCAGTGCACATTGCTCTACCACCCACTGTCAGTCGGAGAGATAGTCTGTTGGGTTTAAAGCTTGTATTCCAGTGCTTCTCAAACTTTCAATACTTGCGACCCAATTTTCTGTCATAATTTTCTTCGCATCCTCTTCCCTCCTCCAAACAATAACAATGTATTGAATTCAATAACAATATACTTTTACATAAATATACAATATGAATGTGTAATTACAAACCATACAAATTATCAAGATAAGTATTAAATTTTTTACATAATTTTATATATGCCAAGCCCATGGGGTCACTGGAAATTGATAAATTGTTTATAACTTGGTATTGTTAAATAATTATCAAATACAGTGCGCAGTACTCATACATTTATAAATATACTATATCAGTGTTCATGCTTATTTTATTTTTTATTATGTTAGTTTGTACTTTGTTTTGCTACCTTTTAGTAAATTAATATTATTTCAAAATGATGTTTTATTTTCGTCTTTTCGATAGGCTCGCGCCTACCGTAGGTTCAAGAGGCCCCCCTGGGGGTAGCGACCCACAGTTTGAGAAACACTGTTGTACTCGCTGAAAATGGAAGAGCTGCTAGCCATTTTTTTTTATCTTAAGGGGACACAAAACGACTCAGTTGGCAAAAATAGGTAAAAAACAGCTTTTGAAAAGTAGAGTAGCATTCCAAAATCACATCACAAATTTTAAGTTTTTTCCTTAAAAAATTAAATGGCTAACTTTTTATGAAAAATTTAAACAATAAATATGTTTTACATAGCATACACACATAGGAGGCAACCAAAAAGTTTGAAAATCCTTAAATTGAAATTTTTGCGTAAATCGTACCATGTCCCCTTAATACTCTACAAACGGTCTGATGACTCACACGTGATGAGAAACAGCTCTTGTATTTGACTGTGGTCTATCAGCCACAACGATGAAGAAGCTTTCTTCAAGTCTTAGACTGCGTACAGCCGACCTCTTCGCCGACCAGCATCACGTTTAATGACGTGAAACGAACTTATTTCACGTAATTGACGATGTAAATGCTGAAAAATTGTCGATCAGGAAACTGAGTGCGATACATTGGTAGCGCACTTCAGCTGTTACCATTTGCACGGCCGTTCATGCAACGCATGTCTGCATTTTCGGCATACATAAAGTCTACCCTGGTACATGTCAGTACAATTGCGAAGGGTGCTTTCTCCTTTCGAGATGCATCCTATTGAAGGAGGGTTAGACATCTACAGCCTCCAACCGGCAACGCACAACCAACCGATCACTGAGTTCCTCTTTTCTTTTATTCACCCTGTTGGCGCCTCACCGCGTCGCTTGCGTCATTGCATTCCTATTCAATAAATGATTGTTATATAACATCCTGTATCTATCCTTAAAGTTTATACCACGAATCTGGGACCATCCTGTATTTAGAATGGATAGACAAGACAAATCAGGATTCGAATTATATATATATATATATAATCATTGTAAAACCTACACACATTACTGCATTGCAAAAATTCCACAACAAATAGTTCAAACGAAAAGACTTAGAAATTTTGAAAATAAAATTATACATCCATGTTCTTTATGTTACATTAGGGGGTCACTTCACGAAAATCGAATTAAAAATCGATTTTTCTATTTTGATTGAAAAATAAAATACCACTCTTTTTCTTCCTAATGCAATTTAAATTTTTGCTCTAGCTGAATTAGAAGTATTTTTAATATTTTTAAAAAGTTGTTTACATTTGTCACAAACCCTCAAACAGCTGACTGCCACGCCCCTTTCAAATCAAAACAAAAGACACATGCTACTTTTCAGCCTTATCGAATAGTTTAAATTGATCAAAATAATTCATTTTGATCAGCAGCTTATTCAGGAACGAAGTGAAGTGAATAGTTGTAGCTGTTTATTTTGTGGTAGCATAAATGCTGTTTTTTACGCGGTTAAATATAACGAATTTTTGCTATTGTGCAGAATCGGTTTTTTTTTTATCAAAATGATTTTATAAATATGCTCAGTTTAATAATAAAACACTTAAAAAACGAAAGTTTGGAAAAGTAGATACGAAAACCGAAACTTTCGAGGAATTAAATGTTGCATAACAGTCAGACACAACTGCAATATAAATAATTCAATTTTGAAAGTAAAGTTAGGTAAGTTTAATAAAGAGTATGTTTCTTTTTTAAATTCATTTGAATGTTTTTGTGAAATGACTGACATTGTACTGTTTTCTTGTGCTTTTTTCAAACAATATTAATTACATAAATAAAATGTAAAAAACAAGGTATTCACATAAATTTTGGTTGCCAAATCCTGGGTTTGGCTACAAAATTGTTAATATGTTGTGATTTTTGTGGTGTTATTAAAAAATTTCCTAATACTAAGTTTACTAAAGCAGTAGTTAATCAAAAAAGATACACAATTACATGAAGTGAACACTAGGTTTTATATGTTATGAGGTATATTAAAAGAAGCAGTTGCGAAAATATTTTGCAGTTATGAATCTGTCACCTCCACCAAAGTGTTTTGAGTCCCATCATAAATTAAATAACGCAACATAGAAGTAGCCAAGCGTCTATGACGTTCGCTGCTGCCGAAACAATAATGCAGTAATAAATAATAATGGAGGTCCAATGTACCGGTGGCTATCGATGGTACCTGTCAAAAAAAAAGGGGCCCTATTCTGTAAATGGTATTGTTTTGGCAGTTAGTGGGGACACTGGGAAAATTGTTGATGCTAAAATATTATCGAGGAAATGCTCATGTAATTTTAACGACAATGTACATTTTCAATGAGTGTTCTGAAAAAGACGTTGGAAATAATAGGGAATGGAAGTTGAAGGTGCACTTTGTATTTTCCATGTCAGGCATTGCAAATTTACGAATACACAATACTTTAACTATATGAACTCTAAACATGCAAAGTTTGAATCTAAACTTTGAGATGTCAACATTAAAAATTAGAATGTGTTGGTCGTTGATAGTTGGGACACAACTCAGGGTATTAAAAAATTAAAGGCAAAAGAGCTCGAGGACAAAAAATCCTAGGATGGCAATAGATTGACAGATGCAGAAATAGATAAATTGCAAAAGATACTACGTTTTCGCTATTCAAAACAAAACATAAACTTGTCAGCCATAAGGCAAGCTATTAAGGCTATATTTTGATAAAATCTCCCAGATTTAAATCTCGACACGGGTTTTATGCCCCATGGGAGGTGACTTGTGGTGTAGATATAACACATTAACATAAACCACATATAAGCATAAACACAATTTACCTATTACAATTAGGAATTGCATAAAAAGTATTTAAAAGGTTCTAGTTTTGCACTTTTATCTAGATGCTTGTTTGATAAAACTCAAAATTTAGTGAAAGCGTAAATAGTATTTGGCCCATAATTCCAAAACGTATATGTGAACTTTAAAAACTAGAGTACATGAGGCAATGTCTTTATAGTCAAAGTGTTATTACTAAATTAAAGTTTTAGATTTATTAAACACATTCCCAACTCCTGGATTTTAAAAAATTTGGGCGTTGCAAAATTAAAATCATGCATGCATTAAAAAACAGAATAAGAGTTTTTTCAATGAACCAAAGAAATAAATTAAAAAACAA
>BMAV01003123.1:0-108637 GCA_019973955.1 Trichonephila inaurata madagascariensis
ATTATTGTATTATTTTTATTTTTTTTTTGCCGATTTTTTAGATCCCAGATTTTAAAAATTTCCTTAATTTTTGCATTGGTTTTCAAAAACATGGAAAAAAAAAATTCCAAAAGCAGGAAATAATTATTGAGGAAATTAATGAAATTTTTGCAATACATTTTTCTAGATAATATATTTAAATTTAAGGTTTCAAGATGATAGGTTAATGTAAGAGTGAAAAGAGCCTTTTAAAATGGTATCGGTGTACCCTCAGATATTGAATACAGGCATGTAAATGTGCATGCTTGTGTTGTACAGGTGAGGTATATTAGTTTCGGGATGAAGTTCCATGCTTTCTGCAATTGGTCGGTCAATTCAAGGACGGTTTATGGTTGCTCTGAATGATGCTGATGTTGTGAAATAGTGCACCGTACGTGCTCAGTTGGAAAGATCTGTTAGTTTAGTGGTACTAAACCAGTACTTCTCAAACTTTCAATATTTGCAAATAGTAATCATAATTTTCACCCCCCCCTCCATACAATAAAATGAAATTTTGAATTCGAAAATAGATACTTTGACGCTAAAGCTACTGTACAACTTTAACATATTAAGTGCTTCCTGCGTATAAAATGTTTACTCAGTCAGTTTTTAAATTTCCCCCGGACGTATTATAGTTTTTTAAACGATCTTTTAAACTGCTATCTATAAAATTTTTCCCGAAGGCTTGGAATGCAGTAAAATGTTTGACGGGTTTCGGTTACAAAAAACAGTGGCATTGGGAAGCGAATACGAACTTTTAATCACATTTAAGGGATTAATTAAAAACCGTACAAATTATAAAAATATGCGTTAGTATTTTATTTTTATGTATAAAAAAAGCCTGTGGGGTCACTGGTAATTATTAAACTTATTCATAACAGTATTTTAGATTAACACAAAAATTGTGCAGTATTTATACATTTATAATGTTTACATCATGCAAAAGTTGTTTATTTATTTTTTTTTTATGCCCGAATGTATTTTGCTTACTTTCAAAAATTAATTTTTTAATAATTTTTTTTTTATTTTTAAAATTTTGGGTTTCCCCCCTTTGGCCCCGTTTTAAAGGTTAAAAACAGCGACACTGTAGAACATCCTGATTTACAATAGCGGTATGAGGGCTCTGGTTATCCTGTTGGAAAATACCACCTTAAACGTAAGAGATTAAATCCCCAGACTGCGCATAAATGCGTAGGATAACTACTAGATTTCTTTTGCATACCCCAACCAGTTCCCAAAATCACTTTTGGTTGCTGGGGCTTGGGCCCAATTTTTAAACCCAAAACTCATCCATCTCTGATACTGAGGAAGAACCAGCTTTCGTCGAAAAAAAACAACGTCTCCCCAATGGGCTCAGCTAGGCTTACCTTGAAAAAGGGGATGGTTTGGGTCAAGGATCACAAAAAGCGCCTATCAAAGGGTGTCCTCAAATTTCCAATTTGTAATTGTTCCCGTGTCAATTTGGCAACTGCTCTTCAATTTTACTTTAGATAAAATAAAAACCAGTCTTTTTGCAGTAAATATTCCTTTGACCACTGCTGCAAGTAATCATGCAGTCTGGATAAAATCTTGCCAAGTTTTCTACAATATCATGGTGGAAAATCCAGTTTCTTATAGTCCTACAATCACGACCTAGTTCAAACTGAGTAAGCTGATGATAGTGACTAATTAGTCTTTTTAAAGGCATTCTTCGCTAACAAAAACTCACAATATCCCATCTTAAAGATAAATTACGTTCGGGAATTTGCAGCGAGTTTTAATTCAAACGTTATTTGCATGTTCATTGTGGGCGCTTATGCACCTATCGTAAAATTCAATTCACGTCATTTTCAGATGTGTGTAAAACTCTCTACCATGTTCCGTTTATCCAGCACAGCTCGTTAATGATATTGGATTTTTTCCATCCGTGTATTTCAAAGATTGTATGAAAATCTGAATATCTTATATCTCTGTCGAGTAAAATCTTAATTAATTTCAGTTTTGAAAATGTCTTCTCCCATTTTAATGTTTTATTTCAGGCCCTCATACGTTTTGCGAAGACAGTCTTAAATTCTCTTGTAGTTTTAAGCCGGATTGTAGTTTAACAGATAATATAGCTTTTGAATGTAATGCAAAGTGTTCCAACCTGTTTTTCTAAATGGGAAAATAAAAAATGAATGTATTCCAAAAACGTTAAATATTCTGCGGTTGTTGACTTTGAAATGTGAAGTAGTATTTTTGGTTACCAGTGTGCCTCTCACATGACCAATCAAATAAATCTGCTTACTTTTAAGCTATTTAATTATTATTTTTTCTATCGTGTGAAATTCTGCGACATCTCAAATTTACTGCAGAACTGATAGGACAGCATATAGTTGATAGAAGATTTAATTAATAGAATATATAAAAAAAAGGGGAAAAAAGGGGTTTTTTTTTATTTTCAAGATAGCACAAATGTTTATAAAATTTTAAAATTATTAATTTAAATTCAGATAATTTTTTTTCAGAAATATTTTCTAAACTATAACTCCCGCAATTGTCCTATCGTATCACACAAACCAATAATATCGTATAAAATTTTGGTAGTATTCATAACATTTTCCAAAAGTTTAGGGGAATTTTGGTACATGTAGTAAATATTAAAAAAAATACGAAAATCGGTATAACCTCCCCATACTTTTAACCACCCCCTTTTTGAAAACATCTAAAAATTTTTGTATACATTGTTCTTATGTTTTGAAGTCATTTATTTGAGGTATTTTCTCAGCTTTTGAAAAAATAGTATACTTCTAGAACTACAACTCTTTTTTAATTCATAATGTAAGTTGTTTCTTTAAAACAAACGGTATTTCTGTATATATATAGAAAAAATTTCTTTTTTGCTAATTTCTTTTGTTATTTTTTAAGCTATCGTTTTTATACCCAGCGTATAACGCGCACCCTTAAGATTTGAGGTTATTTTTTGTGTTCAAAGTGCGCGTTATATGCCGGATTTTACGGTATTTTAAGCAGAAAGTATATCATAAAATTGGATTGCTTACGCCCAAAATTTTGTTTTGGATATTAGATCAAAACTAATGTCAATCTCCTAAATATGTTTTATTTAAAGGGACAAAATAAAAGTGACTAATTAAATTAATTAAAAAAAATAAAAAAAAAACTTTTTGAATATAATTCATAGCAAAAATTGAACTCATAAGAAAAATATTTTTATCAAAATTTTATAGTTGCACAATAAGCCTTTTTTGTATAGGAATTTATAAGTGAAAGTATTACTCCAAATTTACTGATAACAGGCATAAAAAGAAGAAGAAATTGATTACTAAGAGCACTTTTATGGCAATAATTTCAATAATTGTTCAAATTCACGTTCAAAAGCAGTAGACACACTTAGCAGTATCGATAGCTTGATTAGACTTAGAATATACGTTTTAGGGGCACGCAGGCGAATATTGCCGGTAATTTGCCAATATGTGCCAATCACTTCAACGAAGCTGCCAAGCTTAAATTGTTGGTGAACTCAATTTTTGCAATTATTGTAATTATCACTTTAAGGAAAATTTGCTAAGGGTGCTTAAGTGAGAAATGAATGATTTCTTCTACGTTTACTAAAAATATTTTTGATTCAAAGCCTGATTGTAACACATAAATAAGTAGCTCCATGAGTTTTAAATTTTCTTGTGCCAGAATAAATGGATTGATTTGGTTAACAGTAATTTACTTATGTTGCTTCTTTCAAGGAGCTTTTAAATAATAATAAGGATTTACAGTGGTTAGTTCTTTATTTGTTAAACAATTTGCTTTATTTGCTACAACAATTATTTCAATCCCTCCAATAAAATTTTAGTAAATGTGATAACAGATAAATGTTTCAGCAAATTACCTAAAAAAGTGGATTCAAATTTAAAGACATTATATGTTTAATGTTGGCTTACTATCCTCAAAATATGAATACATTCGTAAGCCCACAAACTTATATTAACTAAAAAATAGACATGTGTAACACTAGATGTAAATAATGAGGTATAAAGCCAAGGTAATAAAATAAGTGGGTTACAATATTTAAAGACATTTGATGAAATATATATTGCTATATCTACTGCAGCGAACTATATTGTCTTATGGTTTACGGTAATTCCCTGTAATTTATACAATTTTGGTTGATTTTCAAATTTTAAAAAAAATGTTTTAAAATTCTCTTTTTTTATTTAATTTTCCCTAATTTTTTCTCTATCCTCATCACCTTATGATTTATTTTAGCAATAATATTTTTATGTATTAGCTGTTAACTTTATAATTCATTTATATATCATTTCGTCTTATTTGTGAATTTTTATTACATTAATATTATAGCTACTGAAAAGATACGTGTAATAGATAATAATCAAAATATACAGTGTCCCCCCCTTGAATCCGTATTCACCCCCAATAATTTATGACTGACAAGAGCTATAGTGATAAAAAAGATCAATGTTTGGTAAATTTGCCATGCGCTACACAAAAAAGAAAATGTTAACTGTGTTCCCTGGCGGATAAATTTGGAAGTTCTTATTTCAAAAACACAGTACGCGATACATGAAAAAAGTCAATTACACATTTGTACAGCATCATCGATTTAGTAAGAAATGACAACTTTTGCAAAAAAAATTGTATGAATAAAAGGTGTAAAATGCATGTTTGTTTGGTTAAAAACAAATTGGGAAGCGGCATAACGCAGAAGAAAAGAGAAAATGTTCCACTCGTAAGCATATTTGACCCTCGACATAATGTGGACGAAAGAGGCTCTCTTTGCGTTTAATATTATGCATAACAAGCAGAACATTCATTTCTGGTCGCTGAAAAATCCTAGAGGGTCGGAATCTTCAAAAACAGACTGTGATTGGTCCAGTATCTTACGAATTCACGTTATTTGGATCATGTTACTTGTCATTACTGAAGAACGTACTATCTGGTTTTCTAGAGGATTTGCTGTTGAGGAACTCCGGAATGAATGGTTCCAATACGACGGCGCCCCACAGCACAAAGTATCACGGGTCACACAAACATTCGAGACACATTCCAGCAACAAGTCATTGGGTATAGTAGTTTCAGTGAATGGACGACACGGCCACAAGACATGAAACCATCGGTCTTTTCCTGTGAGGTTACATCAAACAAGGAGTGTATTCAGCTCTCAATCAACAATGCAGGAATTTCGAAACCGTATTACGGATGCTTGTGCACGTGTCAGGTTTTCCATATTGAAGAAAATGTAGTGGGAAATGAAAACCCGAGTCCAGATGTGTATTATTGCTGAAGGACACCATTTTGAGCATGTGCGATGGATGAGCTTCATTTCTGGAAAAGGCAGTTTTGTTTAACGTGTAACGTCGGTCGACGACATGACAAGGTAGCGTTTTCAGTCACACAGCAATTCATTAAAAAATTATTTTATTTACATTCAAAGTCAATATTTTCTAAATTCAAGCAATATAATAAAAATTGTATTCTAATTAATCCATTGTTTGCTGATAAGTCCCGTGTGGAGTTTCTCCGACACCTCTCTATATTGTCCTGTGGGCGCTCGCTCTACAAATTCCTTCAGTATCACAAAATCCTTTAGAAATCTCTGCCCGCGTTCGTCTCTCTCCTATCCCCGAAAAAATTTTGTTTTTTCCCTTTCTCTCTCTTTCCAAACAATCAGCTCTCATCTCGATTCTCTTCACCTTCTTTTCTCACTTTCCGAATCGACCCTTTTAAACTTCAGGGGTGTATCCACTACACGCCCTCGTCATCACTCATTGGCAAGCCCTAAAAGTTTGCACATGGCCCTCATTCCTCATTTGCATCCCACTGGTGTGGCCCACAATGGCTCTCGTCCTCTCGATCGCTCCGGGACAAAAGGCTTGTCCGAATATCTGGTATTTTTCCACCACGTCGCCATTCCCTCGTTGAAGAAATTTTCTGCCATCTTCCGAGGTGTCAGTCCTAAGACATACAGGCCCCGTCAATGGTCACACGATGTGACTATGTCTCGTCCATTATGTCTACATTCATCTAGCATCGAAGAAGCCAAACAATGGACAATGACCCCAAAGCCACGTGCTCTGTCTCCAACCTACAAGGGCCCCGGTTTTCCCCATATGTTAAACTAGAATGATAGAGGGTGTGGGCCTATCAATGCGCCTCTTACAAAATATAAAACCCCATGTGTCCTTAGCTTTTTTTGTGTAATTTTTGTGCGCAGGATATTTTTTGAAATAAACCGATGATACTGAACAGCATTGCAGTTGACTTTTTTCATGCATTGAGTACTGGTTTTGAGACAAAAAAGCTAATTAAATTTTAACCACCAGGTGCCTTGTACAGTGCGTGATAACCCTACTATAAGTAATTCTCTTTTTTTTGTATATAGCTCTTGTTCATAAATTATTGGAGTGATAACAGACTTTATTGGTATGCTGTTTATTTGATATAATTATTAGATTATATCTCATCCTATAAAACCTTTTTTTTTTTTAAATGTATTTTTTAAAAGAGCGACGAGGGGTTTTTTCATATCATTACAAAAATTCTTTGAAGTTCAGAAAATAAAATAAATGGGAAAGGAAACAAAACTTAATGTAATGTTGCAACACCATCCATTAACTTAAATATTTAATGATTCACTGACATCACAATAAATAACATTTTATACAAAATCAACGCAAGCTGTCTAAAATATGACAGTCCTTACGCTCAGTATTTATTACACATTTACTGAACTGCTTTTATTGTTAGTGACATAAAAATAAATTTATATCTATCACAAAACCTTATTGTATACACAACAAATAGAAACTGAATTTTATTTGGGAATAGCGAGAACTTTTTAAACACAACTGTTTTTTCCAATTTTATATTCTTTATTTATTTCTTTTTTTATTACAATGTTTTAAAAAAGGGTAGGATTCATGTTTAGTTTAGTTTTTGAAAAAAAGCAAGATCTTATAATACAAGTTTTTCAATATTTTTTTTTACTTCATAGAATAGATAAAATGTTTTATGTGATAAAGAATATGATTTATTTCTGGAATAAAAAATGATCACGAAATTTAAGAATTAAGATAAATATTTGGAGGCAACTTGGTTTTTTTTCTATAATGCTCAAATAACCACATGTGGATTTATTAAATAATTTGGATACTACTTTTAAACATTAATTTCAAATAAAAAAAATGTATATCAATGAATAATTTTAATTTAAGGATGGATAAAAAAAACTAGTATTTAAAACATTCAAGCATCAGAGTCTAATTGATTTTAAAACATTTTTTTAAAGTGGGAAAGTTGTGATATTTGCTGAAAGAATATATAAATAAATAAATAACAAATACATATAAACAATTTCTGAAAAAATTATTATTAAAAACAAAAAATAAATTATATTTGTTATCTTTTTATTCAAAGGAACAAAATTAACAAACCGGTGTATTATATAACATTCAGGTTTCAGTTTCCGTAGAACGATATACTTGAATATTTATAAATTTATTCGGTATCTTTTTAATTCACAATTATTAAAAAAGGGAAACACCTCTGAAAAAATCCGATTATGTTGAAAATTTTCTAATAAATTTTCATACTAAGTGTGCAAATTATTAAATTTTCAAGGTTGTTGAATGCTAACTTTGGTTATAGCGTGCATTTCTGATGCAACTACGTAATCATTGCATAAAGCAGGTCACAATTGTGCGCCATTGTGATCTTGTTTATTACAATTGTTACCAATCACAATTGTTTATCTTTTCTCATCGTTGACCTTTGAGTGTCTAGGAGACACATCCCATAAGGCCATATAGAGCTGTGTTGTTGTTGCACGCCCCGATTGGTCAGCAGTGCTGGACCAGGCCCATGATTTGTACACTTTCAAAAAATCCAACACCAGCGAGGGATCGTCTACTAAATCCTGCTTGGTGAGCCCTAGGCATTCAAGGATGTGAGCAGGCGAGGCCGGCTCAGAAGAACAGTTTGTGAACATTTCAAAGCTCTTGTATCCTTCGGAAAATTTCATTGTTTTAAGCTGGCCACTTCGAAAGCGGGCTAGAAGAGTTTTATCCTGTCTTTTAAAACCGTGAGCCAGAGAACCTCCATAACGAGAACACTAATATCAATGGTGCTCCAGGGGGACAATCCAAGTGTCTTATTCTGGTGTTTAGTTCTAGAAAATTCCAAAAGGGAGGGTGCTGACGGCTCTGGTACCTCGCAAAGCGCCAGCCTTGGCCAAAGTGTCCGAATCTCATTTCCCTCTAAAGCTACGGGGAGGGAATCCACTGCAGATGAATTTGATGCGATGCGGAAGTCGTTTTAACTTGCTGGTATTGACACTCCCAAAATTATTTTCACACTTTGAGGGTGGGCAAGTGCATTATGAAGTTGTTGTAGGGCCCTTTAAACCAATTTGCACACCAAATGTGGTCCATAATCAGAATGGTGAAGCTGGCTCATTTTGACAATTTTCGCGTTCCTTCTAGCAATAACCTAAAATTCTTTGACGGCCAGAATTAAAGGCAATTTCCGGAAACCCATCCAAGAAGGTGAAAACAAGATTGAGTGCAATGAAATTGCTAAAGAATAAAAGTTTAAATAGCAAAAACCCAAAATTTAGGAGTTCATTTTAGATAGGTGTGGAAGGGTTTAGGTCAAAGACGCCACCTCACTTTTTTTACAAGGGACCATTTTCCATTGTAATTGGAGGAAAGATTTGGAAAAAGCCTGCCATTTTGGTATTATTTAACCAAGGTAGGGGAGAATATAAATTTTGGGGTGAGTTAAAATTTTGGGAAAGAGGTTGCCCATCAATTATTTAAATTGAAAGGAAAATTAAATTTGGGAATTTTTAATTAAGTTAAAGGGGATTTTGGGTTTTATTTCCTCAAATCATAAATTTGTTCTATCTAATAATTTGTTAAAACAATAAAAAGTAATTTTAAAAAAAGGAATTTTTCACACCCGATAATCAACCTTAAACTTATTGAACCACCGGAAAAATGGGTATTGAAACGATCTATGTTTTCATCAATACAAATATGACCTTTTGGGGGGTTTTTTTTTACAGTAATTGTTTAAGAAAATATAGATTTTAAAAAAACGCCCACTTTTTTAATTTTTTAAAGTTTTTTCAAAATCGGAAATTTTTCAAGAACCCATTTAAATTAAACCAAAAAAATAAGTTCCAAAAAAATTTAATTTTATTGATTTCAAATGTCTATCGAAATTTTGTAAAGCAGCAGCCTTTGTTTAAAATATTAAAGTATATTCCAAATACTTACGTACGGAATTCATTACATTTATTTATTGTTTCATTAATTATGATTATTGCCTTTTTAACATGTTACAGAAACTGTATAACCTGGAGTCATAATTATTGAATCTTTCCCGTTAAGCAATGTATTACGGATATGTCAATTCAGAATTTGTTGGAAGTTCCAGATTTGTTATTCAGACTGAGATATGGATCTGGCTTGAGAGATAAGAGTTATACAATCGAAATAAATTCCATTAGATTTCATAAAAATTAATCTTTTTGAAATGAGCCTTGGATCGGAGAAAATTGTTTGATACCAAAATCAATGTTATCTCAATTTAAAAATTAAGCATGGAAACTGCATTCCTCAATTTCATAACTATTATTAAATTGTACTAAATACAAATATGATTATTAATGCTTCCGTTTCATTCTGACAGACGTTACCAATGGTTAATTGGTGCTCTTTTTGTTATTATTTTTATCCTTAAATACGGTGGTACATAATAAAGTTTATGAATTTAAATTTTTTTAATATTTGTTTTTCCCCCTTTAGATGATATCACTTATAAATCTGCTTACACACGCGATTGCAGTTCAGTGTATTTAACTTGCCTTAAGTGCCACTGAATTTGGGATACAAGGGCTATGCAAATTTTCTAGTGCTACGCATCATTTATGCGCAAGTGAGGGCGTAGTGGTAACTGCATATATAACGCGTACTGTGGTTATTCTGAATTAGTTGTTGGAATTGCCGGTATGTGTAAACTGCCTGATTGAGATGCCTTTGATCGCGGAGAAATTGCAGGTGCATGACGCATGGGCGATTCAATTTTCCCGAAATCGTCAGATAGCTAGGATTTTCAAGATCAATAGAGTCAAGATTATACCAAGAATACTTGGACGGCGGAAAAAAATTAGCAATCAGGCAAACTGCAAAGGACAAATAGACGACTATGGCGTATTGTACGTAGCCAGCGAAGCCAAACATTAGCTCAAATTACCACCCAGTTGAATGACGGACCCTGTCATGCAGTCAGTAAATGAAGTACTCAACGCTCGCTTCACCGTATGGGTTTCGGGAGCCGTCGACCTACTAGAGTACCATTGTTCAATTCTAGCCATCAAGTTGCATATCTGGCCTGGGCAAGAGTGCACATAGACTATAGTGTAGAGGGCTGGAAACGAGTAACATGGTGTGATGAGTCTCGATTCCGACTACTTGACGCTAACGTGAGACTGGGAATATGACGTCAGCCTGATGAAGCCTTGAATCCTGCATGCCAGGTTGGAAACGTAATAGAGCATGGTGACTCAATCATTGTTTGGGGTGTTTTTCGTAGCACTGTTTAAGATCTTTGGTGCGTGTACCAGCCTCCCTTAATGCAATTCTGTACTTAGAGTTGCTGGGGGATCACCTCCATCCGTTTATGCTGTTCTGATTTCCGCACGGTAATTGAGTTTTCCAGCAAAACAACTGTACCTCTCACAACTCCCGGTTGGCTACTGGCTGGTTGTAAGAGTATTTCTCTGACTTTTCTTTCATAAATTGTCCACCTAGAAGCTCAGACATAAATTCTATTGAGCATCTTTGAGATGTTTTGGAACAAGACGTGAAAGACCATCACATAGCACAAACGAACCTTACTGAATTAAGGATAACTTTAGCCAATATTTGGCAAGTCAATCCCGAGGAACGTTTCCAGAAAGTTGTTGAATCTATGTCTCGTCGTACGGCAGCTGTTATCAAGACTAGAGGAGACCAAACTCGGTACTAGGTAGTTATCCCTAATTCAGTGACACTTCAGTGTATGCAGTCTCAGAGTCTACGTTTTGGCATAACGTGAGTAAATGAGTGTATATTAACGTCTTTCTGTAAAGCAACACGAGGGAATTTTGGCGACAGACTTTGGTATTGAATCAAGTGACTATGACGACAACTGAGCTATAACACCTCTCTTCAAAGGGTCACTCCACATCAGTGCAAGAACTTTGATATTCAACATGTTTTATACACATCAGTCCCTCAATACTCAAATTCTTTAGTGGCACTACGTTTCTAACCCCTGACCCGACAGTGCCGGGGATGAATCCGTGACCTTAAACCACTCGGCTCTACGTCCACAATAAATCGGAGGTATACTGGTTGTATTAAGACGCCAGTTTCTCTCAAACTGTGGGGCGTATCTCCCTAAGAGGCGTGATAACCCTACAAGGGGAGGGCAAGCATATTGAAAAGTCGAAAACAAAAGATTGTTTTAAAAAATTATAAATTTACTGAAAGGAAACGAACTACATTATGATATAATGAAAAATAAAATACACATTTACACTGATATAATACACTTATAAATATATCAGTACTGCGTAACTTATTGTATAATTAATTTAACAATACTAAGTTAAGAATAAGTTTATTAATTACCAGTGTGAACCAATGGGCTTGTCATATATAAAATTGACACTTATCTTAATCCCTTAAATGCGGATTAAAAATTACGTGATTCGTTCCCCAATGCCACCATTTAACACGTAGACGAGATTATGTGGTGTATTGGGGGTAGAAAATTAATAAATAAGCAAATCCTCTGAAATAAGTAAATCTTTCGCAAACACTGTCAAGCTCAATTTATTGCATCCCAAAGCCGGTAATGTTATGGTTAGCATTTCACAGAAAAAATCGTACTACGGAAAGACACGTCCGGGGCAATTAACGCACTGGCTGAGCGAGACGTTTATGTACGGCGGTGGCACTTAAGAGTTAAAATCGTAATGTAGGTTTACCGTCAAAATGTATTATTATTGATTTCAATACATTGCTATTGTGTGGAGGGTGATGAAATTTTTGATAGAATATTCACAAATATTGAAAGTTTGAGAAGCACTGTGTTAAGCACTCCTTTGAGCCGGATTAAAATAACGCAACACAAAATGTTTAATTTAACAGCCACGCTTTTGAATGCAGATTTATTTTTGTACTTGAACATTTATGTTATTTAGTACATGTACTAATAAAGTAAAAATGACAACATGTAGAGGTTTTAAATATTTATATAAATAAATCCCTTTTATCTTTCAGGTGATCGACTTGATCCGCCGATCCATTGATCGATTCCGGCTTCGATATTCCCTGGATATCCATCCATCATCCTTCACCACAACATCCGAATTGTCCATGGCTCGATCCAGACAGTCCACCGACTGCGGTGGCGAATATTCCGTGAGACCATGGCGACGCAGTACAAAGGATTGCAATTCTTTGGTAACCACCACAGAACTCAACACATTAACCAACATGCCCAAGATAGAACAAGATTCGAATTGCATGGAAACATCGCTCATCATTCATTAAGTTTATATTTGAATAACAGCTGAAGTATTCTAAAACCTATAAAGAATTATTTCCGAATTTTTAAATTACTTAAATTGGATTATCTGATAACAAGCAGAGTCTTTTATGAAGTCTTTAAAAAATGCTGCTGTGCGCCAAATCAAGCTGTGTTGTCCACTAAAACGCTAAGGTGTGTCTACTTCTACAGAAGCAATGTTCGTTATTTTCAGGAATGAAAACAGGTCTGGGATTTAAAAGGTATTTTGAAATCGCTATTGTTCCACGTCCTGATGTTGAATAAACTACATTTGGTTCACACACACACACCATATGTGATATTTGACTGAATCCTCCACTGAAACAATAAAAGATATCGAATAGTCTGTCTGCACAAAAGATATAAATTCGAATTTTTTGGAATACTTTTAACTCACCACTGATTCGATTTATGATTATATACGCTATATAATGAGGGAAACTGAAAACTATTCCTACTAACTTGCCATTTTTCCAATATACTATTTAATATGCTTCTTATATTTCTTAACTGGAATATGGATATACAACAGAAGCTTCAGGCGATTTCTATACAGAACTATTGTATCGTCGCACTTGATTTATAATTTAATAATATGTGCATGTGTGTAAATATTGTAAAATATTCAACATCGTATTATTATTTTGGATATATTTTCTGAACAAAATACTGTTTGTCTTAGGGAAGTATATACTTTTCTCGAATGAATTCTTCATTGGATGTCTTCAAGGGAGTCGAAGGCAGAGATACTTTGTTTGAAATAGATTTCTTATTCCATGTATATTCGCATGTTGATTTTACATATTAGTATAGTTGGATGATGGGAAGGTGATGGAATATGTTCATCGCGCACAATGTATGGAATTGCTTGAGATTTCTATATAATTTGCATAGATGAAAATGTTTGTTATAACATTACTTCTCTATTACTTCTGATTTTTTTATTTATACCGGGATTTTGCGATATTTCATCCAGTTAAAGACAAAATTGTGGGATTAAGTTAATATTTTATGATAACTAAAAGAGTAATTAAAGTAATTTAATCTTAAGGTTTTAATATAATATTTTTATTTTAGGTGATAAAAGTAAAAACATTCCATTATTTAACTGCGACCAATTTCAGAGACAAATAAAATGGATAAAATATTGATAAACTTTGTTTTAAATTTGTTCACTGTATTCGAATGTTCTCCAAAAAATCTAAATCAAGTTCTCAAAAAAATCAAAATAGAGAACTCAAATAATTAATCACCGGATAAAATTTTAATTATATTTTAATAGAAATTAGACAACTTGAAATTTTTATTCATTACTGATCTGGTTTCGTAAAAGAACAGCAATTCTTTCAAGCAAAATCGAAATATAAGAGTTGAATATGGGTTGAACATGACATTCAAGTATTAATATTAATCTCTGTGTCCTCAAAACAATTCATTAATTTAATTGTATATTCGCGAAAAACGATTCCGATAAGGATGTTTAGAATAATTTAAATATACATTTAAATTTGTTTAAAAATGTTAAACGTTATATAAGAATTATTATTCCAGAGGGAACAAAACAATTGTTATTCTCTTAGAATGAAATTTTTCTTCATCCATAACTTTTTTAGAGAATTACTTGTGGATTTTTCATCTTCACGCTGTAAATTAGCAGATATTTATTACAGGTGACAGTGGAATTATTTACTGTATGACATACATTATATATTTCCGTTGTAAATAGCCATTGTAGATTTATGCATGTGTGTGTATAGCTTTTTAACATATACAGGTGAACTGTGATTGGTTAGAGAAGCTAAAAACATTCATTTCATAAGGAACTTCTCTGTGCAGGGCACCTTTTGGTAACTGTACAATAATTATTACAATATAGTAATATAACTGTTTTTTCTCGATTTATGATTTTAAACTAATACAATTAAAGTAAAATAATAATGTTTTCGCATGTCTGTTATTATCTAGTAAATTTTGTATAGAAAAATGAAAAATTATGTTTAAAATTTGTTTTGTAATATGCAGTGAAGCCAATCGAAATAATATTCTAAAAATATTTTTACATTTCACGAATTTGCAATCATGCAAAACTTAGAAAACAAATTTCAAATTAAAAACAACAGTTTTTTTTGAATATTTTAGAGGATATAATGACTGTTTTAGAGAATTGTAATAGAAGACTGATGCAAAGAAATCATATATTTTTTAAAATTTTAATCTCTAACAAAAAATAACATATGTTAAAGCCTTCAATCGTAAAACGTAATCAAAAAATGAAAACATGTCTTCTTCATTCTTAATTCATTTTAAAAATCAATTTTTAAACTCACAGTTTGATTTGTGAAGACTATCAAACCAAAATTAGATAATTGAATTAAAGTCATTTATTTATTTTATTTTATTAATTCGAGTTACAATTTTCTTTTTAGAAAAAACCCTCTTAAGGGCTGCTAATGCTCAATTTTTAAGAAAATTCAGAGGTCAGAAATTTTGATATCTTCAATACAACCGAATTATTTTACAAATTTATATCCGGCATCATTTAAAAAATTAAAATAATTACCACATTAATGCAAATTTCTTCGTTATTACAACCAGAAGTGTATAAATTAAGACAACAGAATTATATAGAACTTTAAATATCAAAGAAATATACTATACCAATTGAAACGCGTTTTTCAAATTTATATTAATTGATAAAATAACAATATAAAATATTTTAAAACTTAATATAAAGAAAAAAAGCCTCGCTAGTGTTAGTTCTTCTTGCCACTTTTCAATACTATAGTACTTTTAAATATTTCTTGTACTTCTAAAAGTACACATATGTAGTAGATCATATCAATAATATAATCAGTCATAGAAACCCTCCCCAGTTCAATTAGTTCAGCATGCAATCATCGCCTGCATCATAGTCCAGTCTTCACTATTTCCAAAAATTAAAGAAATTTATACACCCAACTCTTTTTTACACGGTTTTTTTACAGGGTATTGAAATAACGTGTTTCACCAATATACTTTTTTTACACGATTTTCTTTTTTTTTTGTTCTAGCGTTCTCCCCCATTTATTTTTTAAAATTCTAATTTTGACAGTCTAATCAGAAGACGGTCAGCTTATCCCCGTGCATGAGTGACTTGGTGTACTTCATGGCTTGTTTACTTTGTTTTGCAGAGTTACTGGGATTACCCACAAATTTTATAACCTTTTTACTTCATTTTGTTATATTTGAACTTGAACACAGTATTTCATTCTGAAGTCTAATTGTATTTTGTGTTTAAGTGTTCACGTCATAGTATGCAATAATTTATTTCAATTATTTGTCCAAAGAATTAATATTCCAATTAATGTTTTCTTTTTAATTCGATGGAGAAATTACCAGTATAATTTCCGTTTAGGATCATTTTCTTATCTCTAAAAAGGTAATATTAACCCGTGCTCAAACTGTGGGGCCCCCCAATGGGGCGTGAAAACCCCGGGGGGGGGTATATAGAAAAGTCAAAAAAACGATTCAAAAAATTATTCATTTACTAATAGAAAACAAAATATATTCTGACGAACATTACAAAATACACATTGACTAAAATAAAATTCCTTAATATACTATTTGATAAATTACTTATAGATGTATCGGTGCGGAAAATATTTTGATAAAAAATATAATACCGTTAAACGTTTAATTTTTACTAGTAATTTTTTTCAGGGCTACAACAAAATTTTAATATTATAATTTTTCCAAAATTAATCATATTGTGCTTTGCTCAAAATACATATTCCATTCAATACTTTGTTATTTTATGGGGGCGCATAAAAATTCTTTGAAAATTGGGGGAATATGGTTTGAGAATTGCATTAATCCATTTCGTATAATAAATGTGTAGATAAGTAGAGATGAATAGTTCTGGTTATAGTTTTATTTTTTAATTTGAATATTTAATATTTATGTTTTGTGAATAATTTTTTTTTTACAAAATTTTAAAAGTTTTGAAAAAAAGTAATTGATTTTGTTTAATGAAAATAGTCTCTTTATTTTTTTGGCTTTTTTTGGAAAAATTTTTTTTTTTTTTTATTTTAAACTTTTTAAAATTGTTTAACAAAAACCCAAAATTTTTATGTTCATAATTTTGCCCTGATTTTTTACGGTTTTAGAGGAAGTATTACCTTTAAAAA
This sequence comes from Trichonephila inaurata madagascariensis, assembly GCA_019973955.1. Classification (NCBI taxonomy): domain Eukaryota; kingdom Metazoa; phylum Arthropoda; class Arachnida; order Araneae; family Nephilidae; genus Trichonephila; species Trichonephila inaurata. The sequence goes on from BMAV01003123.1 coordinate 16,797, forward strand.
AAAAGTTGGGTGCTTGAATTTTTCTTTTTTCTTGTACAAAAATTGTTTTCCAAAAAAACTAACATTTTATAAACTGAAAAAGGGATTATAAATATGTAACGCAATTATATTTTATCTTTTTTTATTTAATTTTTTCCATTACATTCAACCTTTGACGTATTTATTATTTTTAATGTCAAATGTTTTTGATTACCTTTGAAAGAATTTCGTACTTAAATGTCAAATTTTATATTTTAGAAGCTAAATGCGTTAACATTTAGTGCGTTAAATGTAAATAAATCCTGTCAGTAAGTGATATATAAAATAATAATTTAAATAATTAACTTTTGATTGATAATTGTTTAACTATGGATAGGGGTTTTATACAAACTGATAGAAACTATTATTTTTTGAAAGTTGTAGAACACTTGTTGAAAATTTATTTTTCATTTATGTAGCATCAATATTTTCGAAATGCATTGACGTATTTTCTTCAATATAAATACTTTTCCAAATGTGTTAAGTATTTTAAATTCATATTGTGAAATGTTTGAATTGTTGTATTGTGTTTACAATTAAAAAATGAAAATTATGCATGTGAAATATGTAAAAAAAAATGTTTTTAAATGTTTTTCCCTGTTACAGTTTTCGGTGTTGTACAGATGCATTTGAATTAATCTATATGTATTCACAAGTATTATAATATACCAATAAATGTTAAAAGTCGTCCTGTGTGTAGAAAAATTTTCTTCTGACTTTTCAAAAATTTAAAACTGAACTAAAATTTGATTTTTAACTTTGTGGGAGATACTCTGAACTACAGTGTGGTTCTAAAATCAAGAGACAAACTTTGAGGAGTGCAATATTTCACTAAAACAAATTTTTTATGGAATTATGAGCAAAGTGCCGCGTTGTGAACAGAAAAAAATCACACAATAACGGAAACATAAAATGTTCATTAGCAGCATACTTAATTAGTGATTCCGTACAGAAAATTTTAAAATAGTTTTAGAAATTGCATCCACCAAGAGTTCAACAATAAAATTCTCTAAAGGGCTGAAAGACTGACATTTACTCTACCTGCTACAGCCCATGCGCCGGTTGTTTCGTCCACTTGGTCAAAGATGACTACTTAAAGGAGTGTTTGTCGTACAGTCCTCGATCTAACCCTTAGATCAATACTGGCGATAAATGAACCGTTTTCACTCTGCTGTCGATGTAATAGCTGAAACATTTTGTGGTTCAGAATGCGTTTAATTGGAAAGCGTTTCAATACAACCATAGCACTTCTCTTCCGTTACCATTAGCATCACCGTACATTAGATGCATGTATGCTCTTTCACTAATAGTGCAATCACTCAAGCGCAAATGCCAATTTTGGGGAAGCAGTAGAACACTGGGATAACACTTTGCTGCCTTCAACTATCGTCAAGGTTGTCAGCCAATCACGCCATAATGGTCACCAAACATGACGGATGGTGGATGCAATTTCTAAAACTGTTTTAACATTTTCACTACAGAATTTCTCGTTAAGTATGCTGCTAATGTACATTTTACGTTTCCGTTACTGTTATGTTTCTCTGTTTGTTCCTTAAGGTATCCGACTACGTTCGGAACCATGATTTTAAAAAGCGCATAAATGGAGAATTTTCACGATATTTAGTGTCACTTAGATTAGAATACATGTATACAATTGTTTTAAGGACATTATAACAAAAAAAATTATTTAAATACTATATTTTGGCAAAAAATTAACTTAGAATAACCTTTTTTACAAATATTCTCCTTTTGTAAAAAATGCTTCTATTGTATTAATATTTTGCCTGTATATAGCTCAAACCTCTGTACAGAGGCTCCACAATGAGTTTTGAAAAATTCACATTATTGTCAGAGTTACAACCATTTGAAATAATTATCGGCGTATTTTCTTAAAAATTTCTCCCTTCTGTTTTCGTAAAACATGGATAAACCGACTTCCATTTCAAAAATTCTAGTTGATCCTCTGTAAGGAGGTCTGAGCTAAATATAGGCAAAATATTAATACAGTGGAAACATTTTTTACAAAAGGAGAACATTTGGAAAAAAGGTTATTCTAAGTTAATTTTTTGCCAAAATATTGTATTTAAATAATTTTTTTTGTCATAATGTCCTTAAAACAATTGTATACATGTATTCTAATCTAAGTGACACTAAATATCATAAATATTATCCATTTACGTGCTTTTGCAAAATCACTGTTCTGAACGTAGTCGGATACCTTAACTCGGCAATTCCGCCAATGCATCCGTAGACAAAAATTGTTTATTTTAGTGAGCTCTACCGTTTGTCAAAGTTTGTCCCACGAATTTTGAATCACCATGTCTAAAACATTTACTTTTCATGTATTTTTAGAACTTTTTTTTTTTTAAATTTGATGTATTTCTCATAATAATCAGAACAGTCTGTTTAAACGAAATATTTTCATAACAGTTTCGAAAAATATAAAGAATTAATTAATGAAAGAAGCTTTAGATTGGCGTATACTACAGGCAGGAAATGTGCTGTAGGAACACAAAATTCATAGTCTTTATTCGATTTTACCAAACATTTGCACCCTGCTCACATCACGCCATAGGCGGTAATATTTGCAGCGAACAGGTCAACATGTTCAGTGGATGCGTGATCAGTGGAGAGCTTTTTTTTCTTACATATGAGTCCAAGCTTAGCCTCGAAAGCGAGTAGGCATATTTCTATTTGGAGATAATCTGGAACTTGTTTACATCCATGACACTTCCAGAAAGACATAAATATGGATCAGCCAATGTCTGTGTTTGGGTTGGTATCTCTTTGGGTGACACATAGACCTCCATGTCTTTTCCTGTGTAATGTTAATGCTAACAAAAATAGAGATGATATCCTGGATGTTCACGTGGGCCTTTAGGTAGGATCAATCAGTGATGATGTAATGCTACAGGATGACAATGCGAGACCACACATCCCTTGTATCGTGGATGTTTATCTTGAAAAAACTTTATATTGAAGAAAGAATTCAGCGCATGCAGTGACCAGCTAGACCATCAGACATGAACCCTATCTAGCATATTTGGAACGTTCTAGGACAGGGATAGTGAATCAGTGCCACACGTGCCATCAATGGCACGCGACACAATGTTTTGGGCAAGCCATCCATCAAAGTGGTTTACATTGTAGTTCTAAAATCAAAGTTCACTATGACAGCGTTACTCAAACTGGGGGGCGTCCCCCTGAGGGGCACGATAACTCTACAGGGGGGGCGAGCATATTGAAAAGTCGAAAACAAAAGGTTATTTAAAAAATTATTAATTTACTGAAAGTAAACAAACAAAATACTTTCTGATATAATAAAATATAAAATACACATTTACACTGATAGAATACACTTATAAATGTATCAGTACTGTACAATGTATATTTTATTACTAATTTAACAATACTAAGTTAGGAACAGGTTTGATAATTATCAGTGACCCCATGGGCTTGTATTAACACTTATCTTGATAATTTGTACGGTTTATAATTAATTCCTTAACTCCCGATTAAAAATTACAAGATTCGCTCCGCAATGCCACCATTTACCACATAGACGAGCGTATTTTGATGTTTTTTTCAGGGGGGAGAAAATAAATAAAGGAGCAAATCCTCTGAAATAAATAAATTCTTCGCAAACAGGATCAAGGTTCTATAATAGCATTCCAAAGCCACCGGAATAATTTTATGGATAGCACTGCATAGACAAGATCATACTTCAGAAAGACGTATATATACGTCCAGAAAATTAAGGATTTGACTGAGCGAGACATTTTTATACTTCGGTGGCACATAAGAGATTAATGTACAATTGTTGCTTTAGTGTCAAAGTATAGTATTATTGAATTCAATACATTGTTATTTTATGGAGGGTGGCGCGATGGAAAAGATGATTGAATAGTGGGTCGCGTATATTGAAAGTTTGAGAAGCACTGCACTATGAAGTATTACGAACAAATACGAGTGATCGGTTGCAGAGCGGTGGAGAGCATATTTGTTTGCTGTTGTCTTGCCTTGGTTACGTCGTGGGCTACAGTTACTTATGATGCAAAATTTGACTTAGCATATAATAGTCAATTTCATTGACACAACTGTATTTTAAAGCTTATTTGTGTTCTATTTACGATTTTTAACTGTTATTCAACATGGCTTGTTCAAAACAAAAAGTGCATGATAGTATGTGCAACAGAGAATTTCAAACTTGGTGAATTTGGAAATATGGCATTATTAGTAAAAGTGACAAAACGGTGCATGTTTTATGTCCTGGAACAGTGGTGTGCAGAACATCGTTTGTAAAACGGCATTTTTAAACATCACAAATCCTCTTATCAAAAAGTGAACAACAGAAAAAATAATTAGTTGCTTAAAAACCATTTCGCAGATGACTCCAATTCAGCATGCATTTTACTGAAAGTAACATCTTATAATCGTAAGAAAAGTTATTTGTCATGCACACACAAACACAATCTTCAGCAACAGAAATTACACTATTGTTACTTTAATTTGAATTATACGTATAACTAAAACGTTTTCAACTATACAGTACAAAAGGTTGTTTTTTTGTAGTAAAGTTTTGAGTAATTGATATTTAATTGTATTACTTTCCCAATAATCATGTGGCCGCGGTAGCCGAGTGGTATAGGTATCGGATCGTGGCTTGCCTTGTCACGAGTTCGAGCCCAGTACCACTAGAGACCCACCGTGTAGGACAGCGATGCACGTTAAATCTGTCGAGAGCTGAAACGTCCTCCCGTTGGTGTGGTGTGGTAGTAATATAAAAAATATAAGTAATATAAAAAAAAGTTTTAAGTCAATTCCTACTTTGAATGGATGAATAGAAAGTATTTTATTATCGATTAAAAATTTTAATAAGGTATATACATATATATATATATATAGGGAGAAAATGAACTATAATAGTAGTAATATTGAAAAAAGAGCATGATTTGTCTGCATTGTTGTAACAATGCGCACCCGATTTGGCTAGTTTAGCTGAAAAACATTTTTTCGACGCCAACTTTTGTCTTTGTTTTAACAGCTACATTGTTACAACAATGGAGACAAATCCAAGTGTTGGTATCAAAAACCGGTAATTAATTTAATTAATTAATTAATATTTGAAAAAGCTGTATTAACATCAAGTGTCCTCCATTACAAGTTTAAAAAAATAGTTAAACTTGATTGGATGAATAGAAATTATGTTATTAACGAATGAAAACTTGAACAAGATAAATATAAATAAATATATATAGAGAGAGAGTGAGCTAATAGTAGGAATTGAAAAATGCTGTATCATTTCAACTTCACTCCCATGTGTTTTATTACTGGAACTTCCTCATTGAAAGCTCAATGCGTAGAACAGTAAAACTCATAATTTATCAGTATCCTGTATTCAAATAGCTAACATTTAAAGGCACTAATCTGGCCTGTATTTTATAGATATTAATATTTCAAAACTAAATCTTCTTGATGCGAGGTAGAAGATTAATTTTCACGGAAGTATTTAGTAGGAATGTTCCAAAGACAATAAAAGGGGCTTTGAGGCTTTTGAGGTCCAAAGACAATAAATTTTGAGGCTTTTTATTTGCTCTGACATATGTCCTGAAAATTCGCATTAGCAACACTAATGCTGCAAGGAAAGAGACAATTACTTCTTATTAAGGATTTTCTTTGTGAGTACTATCTCTGTCACTCAAAGACTTAATTAAGTTTTGGGCGTAAATTGAGAAAAGGTAAATAGCTTAATTAATTTCACAAGTCCTTCTAATTACGTTACATTTAAGGTGACAGAACACCTTTAAAACTCAATTTTTGGTCAAAATATCGATTTTTTGTTTTTGATCTTATAATAAAATTCAATCTTTTATCTTTGTAAATCTGTTGAAATTTTGTTTCTATCTTAATTAGAAGCCGAGTTACAGCTTTCTAAATATTACTTATTCATAAATTTCTCGGACCGGAAATGGTTTTCTGCTAACCGGAAGTGCCCCGAGTTGTTTGTTTACATTTCTCTTTCATGGTATATGACATGAAATATTATAATTAATATACAAATATTTAGTCAGAAATTAAAATGGAGCATTTAAGAATAAATATAAATGTATTTGGAAATACATGTTTCCTTTTTTATGTTGAAAATCTGGCAGCAAGTTTGCTGTTTTGACTTTGTTTACATGTGTGTCTGATTTTCTTTTGAAAGAACTGACAGCGTAAAAAAGTTTATTTGATTGTTTTATTCTGTTTTATTTTAACTTAAAAATGGTTAAAAGTATTGCTAGAAAGCGCAAGCGGCAATTTTATGGAAATAAGTTTACAAAAACTTCGAAAAGTAACATCACTTCAGCAGTTCCTGAATGTACTGCTAGCTCTTCAAAGTTAGGAAATGAGAGTTTATCAACTGCAGAAGAAATACCTGATCCTGTGTTTGGTAACAGAATCGTTGACCTTGAACTTATTGTGGAAGCCTTTGCTCAACTTTGCTGCCCAAAATGTTTTGCTGAAAAAGTAGAACTATTTGAGGATTCCAGATATGGATTGTGCTCCCATTTTACACTAAAATGTAAGTCTTGTGACTTTTTCTTTGCATTTGCTTCATCAAAAAAAGTTGTAAATGCACCTGTCATAAATACGAGGCTTGTATATGGTATGCGGCAGATAGGCAAAGGTTTTGCTGGGGCATTTAAATTATGCTCAACATTAAATTTGCCTCGACTAACCAAAACTGCTTACAAAAATCAGGAAGCAAAGCTTTTAAAAGTGGTTCAAGAAGTAGCTGAGGAATCCATGATAAAAGCTGCAACCGAATTGTGGAGAAAAACAAATCTCTCATCTGATATTGTAAAATGTGGCATATCGGTGGATGGCACATGGCAGCGAAGAGGCTATACATCTATGAATGGCTGTGTTGCTGCAATATCAGTTGATACTGGTAAGGTGTTAGACATAGAAGTTATGTCGTCCTACTGTCCTACATGTAAGAGACTTCAGACTATGCCAAGAAACTTTGAATATGAGTCGTCAAAAGCCGACCACATATGTCAGTGTAACTTCACAGGCTCTTCATCAAAAATGGAAATTGTGGGGGCTTCCCGAATATTTCTTCGATCAGAAAAACCGCAGACTTCAATACACTCAATATTATGGGGATGGGTGACTCAAAAGCTTTTATGAGTATTAAAAGACACTTATGGAATAAACAGTGTGACCAAGTTTGAGTGCATTGGCCATAGTACAAAAGAGATGGGCTCACGTCGAGAAAACTGAAATTTAAAACTAAAGGACTCTCTGGTAAAGGCAAATTAACTGATAATTTTATCGACAGACTTCAAAACTACTACGGAATTGCTGTTCGCAGCAATGTTGGTAACTTAAATGCCATGCAGCAAAATGTAATTGCTGCGTTATATCACTGTGCATCAAGTGATAAGAAACCGATGCATGGTCAATGCCCCATAGGGAAAGAAAGTTGGTGTTATTTTCAGCGGGGGGTGGCAAATGGAACAAAATGTTCCACAAAATATGCTGGTTTATCAAATGATGTTTTAAATAAAATTAAACCAGTATATTTAGAACTATGTGACAAACAGATATTAAGCAAGTGCTTACATGGACGTACGCAAAATGCCAACGAGTGTTTTAATGGAATAGTTTGGCAAAAGTACCGAAGGAAGTATTTGTTTCGCTCAAAAACAATTAAATTTGGGCGTATGATGCTATTATACACTTCAGTGAAGGATTAAGTGGGTGTCTAAAGGTTTTTAACAAGATGAATATAGAAAATCCTGGGGTGTTTACCTTACGGGGATACAAACATTTAGATAAATGCAGAATCCGTGAATCAATTCATAATGCAGACCCCAAAACAAGAAACACAGGAAAATTTTAAGAGCACTTAAAAAGAAAAAAAATAGTGTTTTAGAAGTAAAAGATGGGAAGAATTATAAATCTGGTGCATTTTAATAAGAAAGTAAGTGTTTTTCTTGTAATCAGATGAGTTTAATGTTATTTTTGTCGTTTTCTCAAAATAAGTTTTTCACATTTTTCTTACCGCAAAACACAATATCTCAAAAGTTATGCTTGAATGAAATAAAAATTTTATATCTATGTTTTTTAAATACTTATACAGGGAATAGACCTTTTTTAAGATTTTGTGTTGATTAAAATTTTTATACAGCAATAAAGTAAAAATCACAATAGCTTTTAAAGAAAATTTCAACGTATAGAACTTCGAAACACAATAACTTCCTACGTAATGGTTACATTACCAAAAATAAGAGTCTATTCCCTAGATAAGGTTGTATGCTATATTATTCAATTTACAAAATGTCAATATATTTATTTTTTCAACTATAATGTTTTGCGTAAAATCTTATTTTGCTTATTTTTATAAAATACCCTTTGACCGTAAAATGTACACTAATAAAACTTTTCTTGGGTGTTTTCTAATTTTAGAGACCCATAAGGTCATAAAATATGCATTTACTGGCAAATTCAGGTTAATTCAAAAAATTTTCTTCAAAAGTATATAAACATTTAGATAGATGCAGAATCTGTGAATCGATTCATAACGCAGACCCCAAAACAAAGAAACACAGAAAAATTTTAAGAGCACTTAAAAAGAAAAAAAATAGTGTTTTAGGAGCTAAAGAGGGAAAGGATTATATATCTGGTGTATTTTAATAAGAAAGTAAGTGTTTTTCTTGTAATCAGATGAGTTTAATGTTATTTTTGTCGTTTTCTCAAAATGAGTTTTTTCACATTTTTTCTTACCGCAAAACACAGTATCTCAAAAAGTTATGCTTGAATGAAAAAATTTATATTTATGTTTTTTAAATACTTATACAGGGAATAGACCTTTCTTAAGATTTTGTGTTGTGTAGAAATTTTTTTATATAGCATTAAAGTGAAAATTACAATAGCTTTTAAAGAAAATGTCAACGTATAGAAGCTCGAAACACAATAACTTCCCACGTAATAGTTATATTACCAAAATAAGAGTCTATTCCTAGATAAGGTTGTATGCTATATTATTCAATATACAAAATTTCAATATATTTATTTTCTTTTCAATTATCATGTTTTGCGTAAAGTCTTATTTTTGCTTATTTTTTATAAAATACCCTTTGACAGTAAAAATATACACTAACAAAACTTTTCTTGGGTATTTTTCTAATTTTAGAGACCCATTAGGTCATAAAATCTGCATTTACAGGCAAAATTCAGGTTAATTCAAAAAATTTTCTTCGAAGGTGCTCTGTTACCTTAAAGAAGGTTACCGAAATTGAATTTTATGTGACATAACAAAACAGAGTACAAGCAAAACAATGCTCATTTGCTGCGGCGAATTAGAATGGACTAGGAAAAATGGTGTCTAATTGTGATAAAACTTCATAATAAGGATAATGCTCATTAAATTTCAAAAAATTGGGTAGAGCATATCCGAATATTGGTACTTATTTATCCTCAAGTCGACTGTTTTGCCAAATCAAAACACGTTAACAATTCAAAAGTAGTCGCCAAATATTGTCATCTTATTATTCCTATTATTATAATGTATGAACATGCTGGGAGATGCTTTTCTACTATTAGCATAGCATCTCGCGGCGTTTGGCGAAGTCATTTAATCTAAAAATAAATTGTTCGACGGGGAAATATGTAAGTGCCAAATTGGTACAAATTACTAGAAAAAATAACTTTGAAGTTAGTTTTGTTAGTTTAAAAGAAAGTTTTTTTCAGTTCTAATGTTTATATATATAAAGAAATAAAAAATAAAAATTTAAATTGTGTCAAATATTGAAATTTTGATAAAAAATGAAAAATTATTATTTTATAGCTTTATTAATGCCATAAACTAAAAACCAATTGCACAACAGGATCTAAAAGCATTGCATTGCCTTTTTGAAGAAGAAAAGTAGTATCACACTGTGCATTAATAATATTTTCATAAGACATAAAAATAAGCTAATTTTTCGGAAAATTTCTTTCTATCGCATAAAATAAATGTTAAGAATGCTATAAATATAACTAAAATAGCATTAGAAAATTTTTGTACATAAGTATTGTACTGTTAATCCATTTGTCAATTGAAAAGACATCGAAAAATGACGCGATATACAGTGGAATATAATAGAAAACTGTTCATTCGCATGTGCAAACACAATAATCTTTACCGAGCAGGCAATGACAGCATGTGGCGAAATCTTTTGATTTCGCGATGTATTCTTTTTAATTGGCGTAATTAGTTGACAGTATGCAGTGAAGTAACAAAATTTACTAACATAAAAAATAAACCTGTATTTCTCTAGGGCCGTATATTGTTAATTCTTCTAATATTTTTAAAAAATTTCAATAAAAAAAATATATGCATTTACAATCCACTCTTATATTAATTAAGAAATATAATGCATTCTAATGCAATACCAAATATTTTTAAAAAAAGCACTTTAGATAATCTTTATCTAAAAAAAAGTTAGAGTTTCGGAAGCACAAAATATTGTTTCTAAATTATTTGAAGAAGTTTTACGTCGCCACACAGTTTTTAAAGTATTAATGTTTTGTATATTATTTTTTGAAGAATGTTAAAACTTTGTTCCAAAAGTAAATTCTCTTAAACTAATCCTTGACATTTCTTAGAACCATTTTAAAACCCACTGCTGGTATATTAAAGACTCACACTTGTATATATTTCTACTATTTCTATAAAAACTTTTTTAAATAAACCTTTAGGTAACGAGTATATATATATATATATATATATATATATATATATATATATTTAATCTATATTTTAAGCCATGACATTGCTCTTTTCATTAAAATTAAGGACACAAAAATGTGTGTGTGTGTGCGTTTTGACCGAAATTCGTCATTCGGCTTAAGAGTAAAAACTCAATAGAAAATCTAGTTATAAAATCAAAATGCTTGTATATATGTAAGCATTTGCATATAATATATAAAAATTTATTATCTTCGGATACAATTTGTAAGGAAAAGTTCCAAAGAAATGCTAAATTGTAACAACATTAAACGACAATGTCATGCTATCTCACTACTGCACGAAACATTCTTTTAAACGAAATAGACAATGGCCCATTGAAACACGGACGACATGTACAACATCTCGATCGAAAAATCCTTTTGTACAAGTATAAGAGTGTAAGACGATTATTCTTCTTAGAAGATTCCGCGAGGAAATGAAAGAGATCTTAAGGCTAATGGATTGAAACCTTTTTTTTACAATGAGCTTCCATGTACTTAACAGTTACTATTTACTTTTCCTTTTCAGTATACAAAGAACGGTGGACTGTTTTAAATGTTACTCGATGTCTGTTGCAAGAGAAGGAGTATACAAAAGTTTTAATTAAAGTTTCCTGTGTTTATAGTGAACGGGAAAATGGTTTTGGTAAGTTTTCAGAGAATTCTTAAAATAAAAAAAAAGTGCTTTTGATGAAATTTCAACTCGTTTGTGCGCTCAGTGATTTAATTTTATACGAACCCATTCGAAATGGAAAACAATATTGGATAAACATCGAATTCAATGACTTTTAAGACAATTGATCTACTTAGAAGGTATTAGTATTTGTGAATAAGTAATAAGAAGCTAATTAATATGCGTTTTCGCTTCCTACTCCTTGTTCCCTCTCTCCCTATATATATATATATATATATCATATTGTTCAAATTTTCAATTATTAATTAAATACTTTTCATTCATCCATATTCAAGTTTAAATACATTTATTAAATTTGTTTTAGGTGACACTTGATGTTAATAAAGTTCTTTCAAATATTAATTCAATATAAAATTTAATTTTTTAATTTTAAATTTACTCTGTGTTATTTCTGTCGAAGTTACAACTGGATGCAACAGATGGCACCTGTACGTTTTTCTAACGAAGTAGGAATTTATTTTTTAAAAAAATTATATTACTTGTTTAAATTGGTCTTTCGTACACATTTGTGAAGGAAACTTCAGATCGTTTTGATTTTTAAATTGATATTAAGGGGGGAAAAGGATTGCTAAAAGTGATTCTGCTCTTCAGTTGCTTTAAAAAATGCAAAAGATTTTTGAGCTCATTTCGTAGAATAAAAGAGAAAAAGATTGAATAAAACTAAGAACTTTGCCTTTTCCGTATTGCTAAATCATGACAATTGCTTTTTCAATTGTTCGTTGAAAAATATACGCCTAATATTTTGGAAACAATTAAAAAATTACCATTTGACTTCAGTTTTCTAGTATGCATTAAGGTAACACTTATATCTTGGCTGATTTTAGACAGATAAGTTAAATCGTGAATCTAGCATGATGCTCTGTACGTTAAATATATTTAATTAATAATATATTTTATTAAATATATTTAAATGAAAGAACTCTGAAACTGACATAAATATGTTAAATGTGAAGTAAACAAAAAATAGTAACAAAAAATGGATGAATAACGAACAACTTCTAGGTTTCTATAATGAGGTTTAATCATAGTCTTTAGAATATATAGAGTATGGACAAACAATCTTTAGCAGATTCAAATATGCAATAAAGGATATCAACAAAAAGGCCTTTGAAAACGTGTCTTGAATCAAAATACTTCACGTGGTTATAAGTATCTATTATGCAAGTAAAATAGTTCTGAATTTGTGTTCTATAGATGGGGTTGCTTGACTTTAAATTCAAGTAACCGACGCCCACACCACAAAATATTAAGAAATTCCTAGCAAACACATTACTTTTCCCTTTTTCTCATAATTTACAAATTGTACATAGCTATTTAAAGTGACATAATGTATTAAGCTGTAATCAAAATTAAAAATATAAATTACAAAAATGTCATAGAATTTCACAGGGTTAAATTTATAAATGATCTATGCAATGGCGTAATGGAGAATATTAGCTTCCTTCCCCCGTTCAAAGTCAGGGTTTGGGCCCCGAGTTAGATCTTACAAAGGGTATGTGCGTGGAGTCAGTCAGACATTTGTCCCCTAGAATCTCGGGTACCCCCGTGATGCGGGGGTGTACATTACGCTACTGAATATATGTGTTTCATTTGAAAAGATTAGTTATGATGCCGTAAATCAGAATTGATGACTTCAGTCAAAAAGTTTTATTAGGTAGGATGGTACTTTCATACAAAATTCATCTTTACAATGCAGTAAAGATATTGTGGATAATATACTAAATAAAGGCCTCTACCTATAACATCAATTGGATTGACTTCGCGAGTTTTTATGGACTTGAAGCATTTTTGACAGAGAAAGCTGTGTGACAAGCTCAAAATTACAAAAACAAAAGTTTGGACAAATTTGACGAACTTGCTTTTAATCCATGAATAACAATGAAAAATGCTCTCACAAGAATAAAATATTCCAACATATATAGATATCTTGATAAAAATATTGAAAAGCTCAACACGCGGGTAACAAATGGTACAGTTTAAATTTTGCTGACAAGATGTTTGAACGTATGAATACAAATGACGATATTTTGCGATTTACCATCTTTGATAACGTTGGTAATGTCTCGATAAGTTATGTTTACAGACACAATATGAGGAAATGTGGTCACAATACATCTCCGTTATGTAGTTTAAGCTATGCATAATAATCCGAAAATTAGAGTTTGATAGTTATCATACATTGGTTCCTTCTCCTTTGCTAAATTTCATTTGACATAGTTGGTTGAGAGAGTATACCCAGGGACGTTCTTAAAACTTCTACAGGCCCTGGGCCTCTATGCAAATTTTGACCCACCTGTGAACCTTAAAAGTGGATAATATACAAGGTGAGGCTGCTAACCCTCTAAACGGTCTGCACTTAAAGTCTTGCCATTCTGGAGATGCTTCAAAAATGCACCGCACATATTTTTTTGCTTTCAGGTGGGGTTCTCAAAAGCGGTTGACCCGTATTTTTAAGAATGCGGCTCGGCCGCTTTTGGGAATCTTGCTTGAAGGCAGAAAAAGCATCTCTGGAATGGCGGAATTTTAAGTGCAGACCGCTTGGAGGGTTAAATTACGAGACTTACGCTGCTACAGAAAAAGTAAACATCCGATAAATGGCAACGACCAACAGCTATTTAGCGTTAAGCCATCCCTTTTGAATGCAGTGCCTCTTGTTTCTGTAAATAAATCTATAAAGCCGTGGTTTTCTTCACGTTAGAATTGCTTTTATGATTCACCGGGGAAATGATATGTGTAACAACAGAACAACGAACTGTTGTGGAATTTCACATGGAATTTGGAAATACCTCTATTGAAACTAATTTATTGAAAGAAGTGTATGGCAATGAAGGTTTATTGCGTGCATGTGTTTTTGAGTGATTTAAACTTTCTAAAAATGGCCGAGAAGTCTAGAAGACGCCCAACCACGTCAAATACGTTTAACAGTATTTAAAAAATCGGTAATCTCTTTCGATCTGGCAATCGATTCATTATTCGTGTGATTGTTATGACTGTATGAATTGGCAAAGAATCTGTGCAGTAAATTTTACATAAAAATTTTGATATGCAAAAAATGTGGACCAAAATAATGCCTAGAATTTTTCCGTTTGAACAATAAGAAGCTCACAAAAATATCATCACTGACACTTCGAATGCCTTTGAAAATGAATTAAATTTCTTGAAAAGAAAAAAGATGTGTTATGAATCGTGGTTTTTTATCTTATAATCTTGGTACATAGTCCAAATCCATGCACTGGAAGAGCCCCCTCTTTCTGAGAGACTGGAATAAGCAAATGAAGATTCAAAGCAAAGCTGATTGTTTTTACCGATATTCATGGAATTGTGTACCATTATTGGTCTCCTGAAGGTCAAACTATTAATGAACATTGCTACATTCATGTTCTTTCGAAATTCCGAGATAAAATAAGAAAGAAATGACTTGAATTGTGGAAGGACAAGTCATGTGTTCTCCACCAAGACAATGCTCCGGTTTATTCTGCATTGGCTATCAATAGGTCCCTTGTCAAGTACAGCATTGTATCTCTAGAACATTTTATTCGAAAGATATTGGGCCATGGGACTTCTATCTGTATTCTAAGGTGAAATATGCATTAAAAATAACAAGATTTGTCCGTTGAAGCGGCGAAAGAGAAAGTGGCAAACGTCCTATAGGAACTGACACAAAAAGACTTCTGACAGTGTTTCAAACAAAGGGAGATTCCCATGGAGCTTTGTATGGATAGATGTTAGGTGTTTATTGAAGGTGATAATAAATAAATATGTATGAAACAAGAAATAAAATTATTTATAGCATCAGACTCGTTATTTAATAGCCAAACATTGTCAAATATACATATCAAATATAAATGCGACTTACACAAAATCTCGCCAACCTAGACATAAATTGGCTGCAGGCTTTCGCCTAAATGAGTAATGACTGTTTATGGTGGCAGGTCATGGCCACGACATATACGATGGTCATCACATGACAGTGCAGTTTTGTTTTTTAGAATATAAATCTCGACATTTCTAGTTCTTCTGAGAATAAGTACGGGATAACATTTCATTAGTAAAGTTATTGGGATCATTATTTTTCTGAGGCTGAGTAGAGAACAAGACTAAGCCTCCATCGAGGCTAAAATCCTGGTACAGAGCCCAGTCAGCCCCTGTCTTAAGACGACTTTATGTGTATATATATAATTGCTATGCATCTGCTTCTAAAGAATAAATGTACTGAATGTTTGACAGTATTTCTAAATGTATGTTTGTTTATTCTTACTTTTCAACACAAGGCAATCTATTAGAGAAATTAGGAACTACCTTTGTGACGTCTCTCACGTCCTTCTTCTAACATAACTCCTAAGTTCTTTGACGGCCACGATTAATGGCAAAACTTTTCCAACCCAATACCAAGAAGAGAAACGGATCGAATATGCAAATGAGATATACTTTAAAAGGATAGAAGCTTTGATGGGATATAGCGGCAAGCCTAGAGATAACTTAGTGTGGAATTGTTTGGAATAGAGGTTAGACGTCTTACAGCTCTGGAAGAAGGATACGTTCATCGCAATTGAATATAATAAAGATTAAGAAAGTCTGAATCTTCTCATCTAAAATTACGTAATAGGTATTTCTTCAACCTAGGAAGGAAGGTGACTTTATAAAAGGTAATATTTTGTATAGGAAGTTAGATTAGATAGTTAAATTATTATGAGTAAGATAAGTGATCTAGTTGCGCGATCTGACTTGAAATAAGGTTTAATTGTTGACTCATTTTCACTTTAAGAAAGTTGTTATTTAGAATTAAGTAATTTAAGTTATTCTTAATAAACGTTGTGTTAAGAATTATATAATGTCTCATCATTTAGATAATCCCTCACCTCTAGCTTACGCGAATCACTCCAGACATAGTCATCACAGGATGGCTATGTCGCACCTTTTTATTTGTGTAAAAAAATGTAATAATGAGAAGCATTTTAATTCCAAACCACACTTCCATAAATCAATTATATAAATTGCAAACGTTTCAGAGCTCATTCGGTATTGTATTTAAAAAAGACAAATTGTTCCCGTCTCTGATTTAATAATCAAAATTTTCTAAAATTAATAATTTAAATAAGGGTGGGCTTAGGAATCTTTGCGGAACACGGTTTTTTAAAGGAAAAAATAATTTCAGTGCAAATGTTTATGCATTAAAAATGTTTAAAAAAGGGATTGTGTTAAGGGGGAATTTTTAAGAATTTATATTTCATCGGAAATATATTTATCGTATAGTTGAGGGATTAACTGAATAATTTTAACCCGTTCATCAATCTTATATAATTTGTATTTGATACGAAAATATTTTTAACTTCTTGACTATCATGTAACCACTAGTAGATGCTATGTATAGAGCAAAATCCCATTCTAACCTTATGTAGATACAATGCTTATTTAGATGTACATCCAGTGTAGCCAATACAGGATACATTATAATGTGTGGATTTTCTTTTATTAGATTGTATGAAATTACAAAATGTATGTCTGTCAAAATGTCTGGATTACAAAAATTTGAATAAATGAGAAAATTAGAATTAAAATTACAAATCTTTGTGAGGTTGCTCGAAATATTCATCGGAGCAAAAAGCTTTTCTAAGTATCGCAATCTGGTAGTAAAATGGTTAATATTTAACTTAATTTAAAAATTTAAATTATATTTTAAACAATATTAAGTTAAATATATCTTAATTAAATAAAAATAAAAGAATTGCAAAACTAATGTTTGATAATTTATAAATTTGAACTAATGTTCCGTAAAAATAACTGAGAAAATGTGTTCAGCTAATTAGGTACAATAAATCTCTAGTGTGGTTTAGAAATAAATTAATGGAGTTTGGGAAATGTCTGAAGAGTTTCACGTAATAAATTGCTGCAATATTTCTCCCCTGTTTTACAATAAGAATTTAAAAGATATTCTAACATAAATGTTAGGTATGCTTACTGACAGTTATTGTCCTAAGAGTTTGTCTTACATAATTCAAAAGTAATTTCGAGTCGTTGTTAATATAGATTTTAATTATAAGGCTAGACACATCCATCACTATCTGTATTGATTGCATTCGGTATACCTGTAATTATTATAATTCCTTAGCCATATTTCAGTTATCATTTATCTATATTACTGAGTAAAATTCAACAATAAATATTTATAGTTCAAGAAAATGTGCGATTTATACACTGGTGATCAAAATTAAGAGAATTTTTAGATTTTATTATTTATCTCTGGAACTATTGGACACATTTTAATAAAGTTTGGTATGTATATAGGGCTAATATAATGTAAAAAATACAGTTAGTATATATACACATCCACGATCACTTATTGAAGTCGGAAGATATGAAACAGCAGTTTCAGAATATAACAACAACAACAACAAAAAGATGTTGACAGGGGTTATGGTCCCGTCTTTCAGATAAACAAGCCACACACCATGATTTTTTACCGGAAATAATGGAGTTTATGAACTCCTGTGGCAATTAATCCTACTTGTTCAGCAACTCTTTTTTCATGTCTTCGATGGTTCTTGGAGGGGTATTGTGAGTTGCGATTGTCTCTGTTTTTGTTATGGTCAATTTCTCGATCACTGGATTGCACGTAGTTGGTGCCTGGTTCTCCCCATAAGAAAGTACGGCGAGAATATATTGGTGGTTTGATGGTTTGAAGAGGCATCACTTTGGATGGTCGTACACATCACTATGTCTTTTCAAGAGTCATTGTGATTACTGTGAGTGATATGGATCAGGCTTTGTAACCCTATATTGGCCTTTTCACGGCTGCAGTTGGCCCTGATTTTATTTTAATGAATGATAACACGAAGCTCATAGAGCCTATCTGGTTGGTGGATTTCTGAAAGGTGAGGATATTGGCAGGATGGATTTTCCATTTAAATCAACAGACTGCATGCGTATAGTGTATTGTATTGACATTTTGGAGAGGGCAATTGCAACTCGCAACTTCTCTCCGAGAATCTTCCAAGGCCAGAAAACAGAGTGGCTGAACTATTGGGATTAATTGTCACAGGAACTCATAAACTCACTTATTTCCAGTTTAAAATCAAGGTGTTGTGACATCTTCTTCTAACATAACTCCTAAGTTCTTTGACGGCCACGATTAATGGCAAAACTTTTCCAACCCAATACCAAGAAGAGAAACAAGATGAGTATGCAAATGAGGTATACTTTAAAAGGATAGAAGGTTTGGTGAGATAGAACGGCAAGCCTAGAGATAACTTAGTGTGGAATTGTTCGAAATAAATGTTAGACGTCCTATAGCTCTGGAAGAAGGATACGCTTATCATCATTAATTATAATAAGGATTAAGAAAGCCTGAGTCTTCTCACCTACTATTAACATAATAGGAATTTCTTCAACCTAGGAAGGAAGGTGACTCTATAAAAGGTAATATTTTGTATAGGAAGTTAGATTAGACGGTTAATTAAATATAAATTAAGATAAGTGATCTAGTTGTGCGATCTGACTTGAATTTAAAGTTTAATTGTTGGCTTATTCTCACTTTAAGAAAGTTGTTATTTAGAATTAAGTAATTTAAGTTATTCTTAATAAAAGTTGTGTTAAGAATCGCAAATGTCTCATCTTTTAGATAATCCCACACCTCTAGCTTACGCGAATCACCCTAGACATAGTTATAACAGGATGGCTATGTCTCAGTGTGTAGCCTGTTTATCTGAAAGAGTGTACCATATCCCTAATCAACCAGTTTTTTGTTATATTCTGCTACTGCCATTTCATACCTTCCGACTTCTACGAGTGTTACGCCCGATCAAGAGTGTCTATTTTAACTATTGAACAATTATTTTTTCCATTGTGTAAGACCCATATACATATCAAAATTTAATGAAATCTGTCCAGTAGTTCTAGAGAGAGAGGAGAGAGAAAGAGATAATAATTAAAATCTAAAAATTCTCTTACTTTTGAACACTGAAATATAAAATAAAATTAATGAGTTAACTACAATGGCGTATCTATAAATCATGATAAAATATAATTAAATCAAAAGTTTTATTTTAATTTATGTTTGGAGAACTTGAAATGGAATTTTTAAACAAATCTTTAGATACAAAATAATACTTGTTATCCTTTATTTCTATATTTTTCGATATATTTAATTTAATGATTACTAAAAATTATGGAAATTTTTGTTTAATTTAAAAGTCATAAATGATTTGGGAATACAAAAAGTATTTCTAATAAAAATATAATTTAGGGAAAAAATAATTTATAAAAATAAATAAATATTAGAAAGAAAAAAATTTCAAATTTAAATCACAATTCGTAATTTCATGCACTTAAGACAAATGTGATTCGTAAATCTACCGATTGACGTCTTGCAGGACCACCAATCTCAGTTTCACAATTTGCTGTTGGATTTATTTCTTGCAATTTGAAACAAAGAAAAAATATGTTTCAATGATTTTTGAAAAATTTTGTTCCACATCATTTGAAAATTTCCAATGACAATGCATTTACTGGTTGAACACGTGATACAAGGTGTGGCAATTAAATAAAAGTATGATGCTGCAAATAAATTTGGTTTGATTTCATACATATTTAATTATTATCACCTTCAATATACAGCTTTACGCTATCCCTACAACGCTATATTCGAATCTTTTATTCTTTTAAGAGGTCTAAGGACTCTTAAATTGCAAATCTTTCAATTTTCGGAAAAAAAAAAATATTTTACAGCCTCAACATTTCTGAAAATTTTGATACCAAAATTTTGTTGATACTCTGAAAACTTCCGAAGTTATTGAGAAATAACTAGTGAAACTTAAACAAAAACCATATCTCTTTCTTATATTTTTCTCAAAACAAAAAACTTTAGCATGAGCGCAGGATTTCTCAGAAACTATTTATGAGATCAATTTGAAATTTCATACACGTGTGTTTAAAATAAGACTCTTCATAACTCTGCAATAATTTCCGACAAAAAAATTTATAGAATTTTTTTTATTTGAATTTTAATTAATTTTTCCTTAAAATTTTAAAAATTTTCTTTATAAATGTATTTAATTTTTTTTCTCTAAATTTCTTAAGAATTAGTCTAACTTCAAGAGTGAACATTTTTATACCAAGTAAAATTAATTTGTAAATTTTGATCAATTTTGTATTTCTGAATCTTGCGCAGTGTAAAATACTGATTTTCATATTTTTGAAAAATTGGCCAATCTCTTATTTCTTTATAACTTTTTAAATTTTTATCAAGTTCTCTGAAGATTTGAGAAATAACGTATATCATGTAGTAAAAATTTCAAATTATTGTTTTGTTTTATTGCTAAATTATATTGATTTGAAAAAGGATGATTTTTTTGAGAGCACAGATATCTACTAAGGTTCTGAGACCCCTTAAACAGGGCTGGAAGTGTTCTTGTTTCCGTTCCTATAGGACGTGTGTCGTTTTTCTATTTCACACCTTCAATTGACTCGAATCTTGTTCCTTTTAGCCGAGATTTCTCTTTAGAAAATAAATGTCACATAGCTCAAAATCTGAAGAATAAAACGAATGGTTTAACACTAGGATGCTGTACTTAGCAAGAAACCTCTTGACAGAGACATTACGGAATGATACAGCGTAATGCCTTGGAGGAATACCTATAACTTGTCCGTCTACAATTTGGGTTGTTTCTTCCTTATTCTTTAACGGAGTTCAGCAAAAATGGAAAAGTAGAGATGCTTATTAAGAGTTTGACTTTCAGGAAACTAGTAGAGGTACACAATCCCATAAATATCTGAAAAACATTCCTCATTGTTTTATTTATTTATTTATTTATTTTGCTTATTTGTCCAGTGCATTGATTTGGGCTACGTTTATAAGATAATATTATAAGATAAAAAAACCAAGATTCACATCGCACGCGTCTTTTTCCTTTTCAATAAGTTTAATTTTTCAAAGGTATTCAAAGTGTCAGTGAAAATATTTTTGCGAGCTTCTTGTTGTTCAAACGGGAAAATTTTAGACCACACTTTTTGCATACCAGAATTATTATGTAAAATTTTCTGTACGAGTTTTTTGCCAATTCCTACAGGTTCAGCAATTGCACGAATACTGAACCGATTGTCAAGTTGAACCAGATTGCAGATTTTTTCAATACTATCATCCGCGTTTGACGTGAAAGAGTGATCCGAGAAAAGATGATCTTCAACGGCTTCGGCCCCGTTTTGAAAACGCTTAAACCACTCAAAAACATGAACATGCAATAAATCTTCTTCCCCATACACTTCTTTTAATGAAGAATGCTGTTCTTGTTGTTACTAATCTTCCATCTGGCCCGACGAAGACAGATTAGATCAGTGAAACCGTTGACTTTAATAAAGCACGATACTAGAAGTAGACTATCGTAGATATCTTTCCAGTCCAGTCCAAGATATGCTGATGTAAAGCCTGTCTTAACTGGCTTTTAAGGCAAATAAAAAACCTCTTACCGCCTCCAGAAAAAGGGAGACTTTTTAAGTGCCCACTGGCAAATCGGGACAAACTAGTGTGTGACTGTCTGTCACAGGGAAGAAATATAGAAAGCCCTGGTCGTTTGCCTTAATATTATTTATGAGACGGAATTTTAATCATTTTACTTTATTTTGGACACTTTGCTTTGAGAATAATTCTAAATATGTGAGCTCGGAGGTGAAAGGGACAGGATGGTCTATTTCCTCCTTTGCAAGAGAATCAGCCAATTCATTTCAATAGAAGGGACGGGGTTCATTGAAAATGTACTTTGGGATGATGGGAGATAAGCCTAATTTTTCGTAGGATAGATACACTGATTCTATCTCCTACGTGGGTCCAGTTTTTGAGGTGTTGAATTGACCTACGGCTGTCAGATAGAATTAAGATGTCTTCGTAGTTACTTTCACTCATATTTTTATCTAGTCCCATGTCAATTGCAATTTATTCGCTTCGAGAAATGGAACAGAAATCTGGGTTACATTGTTTTATGGATTGTTTCTCATAAGATATTTGAATATAAGTTCCCCTGCCAGCCGGTATATCTATTTTACTGCCATCGGTATAGATTGGAATCGCAAGTATTAAGATTAATGAAGATAATGCGGTTCTACATTTTTTGCAATTAACTGCATTTATTTAATCAAACTGAAAAGGCTCTTTTTCTTTAGTCCTTGATTACATGCCCAATTATTTAGGTAACTAGAATTTTTGTTATCTTAATTCATGCTGGAAAATTTATTGAAATAATTGTTTAAACAAGTCCGCCTTCTGATAGAAAGAGGTTGTAAATCTGCCTCGTATAGTACACACTCTAAGGGACTGTTTCAAATCAGTGATAATACGGGCGGTGCTTAGCCGAACTCTTTCAAATTTGTTCAAGTTAGTTTCAGAAGCACAGCAATAGATAGAAAAGCCATATTATAGAATGGGTCTAATGAGTATCTAATATAAAGTTTTAAGCGTAGTCGCGTCTACACCCCAATCATTACCTACAGCAGTGCTTCTCAAACTTTCAATATTCGTGACCCAATATTCAATCATCATTCTCATCGCACCCCCTCCATACAATAACAATGTATTGAACTCAATAATACTATACTTTGACACTAAAGCTACAATATTACTTTTCCCTCTTATATGCTACCAACGTATATAAACGTCTCGCTCTGCCAAAACTTTAATTTTCTGGACGTATAGATATGTCTTTCGGAAATACGATCTTTTCTGTGCACTGCTATTCATACAAATATTCCGGAGGCTTTAGAATGCAATAAAAGGACCTTGACAGTGTTTGTAAAAGACTTACTCATTTCAGAGGATTTGATTTATTCCTTTTCTCCACCTTCCCCCAAAAAAAAAGAAACCCCATCAAAATACGCGCACCTGCGTGGAAAAGAGTGGCATTGGGGAGCGAATCACATAACTTTTAATCGGCAGTTAAAAATTAATTTTAAACCGTACAAATTATCAAGATAAGTGTTAATACATTCCCATGGGGTCACTGATAATTATCAAACGTGTTCTTAACTTAATATTGTTAAATTAATAATGAAATACATTGCAAAGTACTGATACATTTATAAGTATATTATATCAGTGTAAATGTGTATTTTATATTTTATTATATCAGAAAGTATTTTGTTTGTTTTTATAATTTTTTAAAAACTTTGGTTTTCGACATTTCAAAATGCTCGCGCCCCCTCATACAGTTATCACCCCCAAGGGAGGCGCGCCCCACAGTTTGAGAAACGCTGACCTACAGTATATTTAGTCAGAATTAAGCTTTCCCTGACCTTCAGGGAAATATAATCTATATGTTCATTACACGTAAATATGGCGTCGAGAATGTTTCAGTAATGGCTTTTCCAAGTTTCATGTGAAATTTCACTCCAGTTAGTTTCTCTATTGTTGCATTTATCATACTTTCAACAAGCAAAAAAGTAACTATAATGAAAACGAAGACTAAGGCTATATGAATTTGCTTACAGAAACAAGAGACACTACATTTGAAAGAGCAGGCTTCACGCTAAATAGCTATCAGTCGCTGTCGTTTACGCATGGTTTCCATTTCTGTAGAAGCATTAGTCACGTTCTTTAAGAGCCCTATCTCGTATTTCAAATAATTTATTTTTTAACCTTTACGAGATGGGCAGTCAACATTTAAGCCGAAGGAAAATCTCGTAAGGAACGGGCTAGTTTCAAAAATCAGGCAATACCTTTATACCTTGCGATCTGCCAAATCTATAAACGCCAATCAATGACTACACTTTCTTAAAGACGAGGAAATACAGAATTCCATTTATTTTCTTATTGTTCTTTCATTATCCTTTTTGCTGATGAACTGCACAGTATTTTGAATTAAAAGGGGAGGTAGCATATCCAAAAGTGTTGGATCCTAAAGAGCAGTTATTTCTCAAAATTAGTCATTTTCAATGTTAACCTACAATACATTTTGGTTTCGTAATTATTTTGAAAAAATATTTAAAATACTAGAATGAAAATTTTTCTTTAAAGAAAACAGACTTGCCTCTAGTTAAAAAACATCTGCAAAACTGAAAAATGGGCTTTCGGATCACCTACACCTGAAGATTCCTGGTAATTAAGAATATTAAGAGATACATTAAAATGTATAGATCCTACTTGACTTTCTACCTAATTTTCTTATTTTTTCTCTATTTACTTAACGTAAAAAAATAAAAGCAATTTAAAACAGAAATTTTAACCTAGAAATAGACATTTTATTTCTTCCTTCATATTCTTACTCTTTCGTTTTATTGCATAGCACTAAATTTTTCTCGATAACTTTGAAATATCAGACACTTTTCCAATATGATAATTATTTATTAAAATATAAAATTGTGAACATAAAATACGCTTGAAAATTCATCTTTTATTTCTTAATTAAATAATTTTAAACATTTCTTAAGGTGGAATATTATGCAACATCTGGAAATAATAATGAAAAGGATTATTATGAAATGTTTCTGCTGATAATGAAATACCCAGATAACTACTTAACGACTAGAATTCTATCTGACAGGCTTCAAATAATTGGATAGCATTATTTGAATCTTGTAAACATCATATTAAACTAAGATAGACGATAAATCATATCCATTTCAGTTGTAATTAATTTGTTATTCGAAAATCTAGATTTCCAAATATGTTATTAAACAATTTTGGCCTAAATAATTTTAAAAGTCTCATTAACACCACACCTTAGTTCTTTATTACAAAATTTAATATAATTTTATGGTAGTTTTAGATAAATATATATGCTTTTAATATTGTTTTACTCTATATTGTGTTTAGATATTGGTGCAATGAACGTTAAAATTAAAGGCTATTAACAAAAAGAAAAATATTCTTTAAAAAAAAAGTATTCTTTTAATAATAGCTTCATAGGACAATTTGATTTAAAGCATACTTTTAAGGGTTATGTGTTCTATATTTATTAAATAATTATAATAAAAGAATTTAAATCTGAAAAATCTTTTAGATATTTTATGAAAGATTTTCCCATATTTTTTTGTATTATATAAAAGAGAAATTCTTGTATCATTTTTAAATTATAAGGAACTTTGTATTAAAACAATACGAAACATCATGAAGTAAATTTAAATATGGTTTATAAAAAGAGCATTAATATAAAAACATGCAAATAAAATTTCATACTTTTGAAACGAAAATTATAATGAGTTTCTTATAATACAAAAACTTAAAATAATATATAATATTTGATTATTATAACTAATAATTCAATAATTAATGTACAAATTTAGCTAAGCCGATGCATACATCAGAAAAGTTAACAGATGTACGATTCAAAAGAGTCATAAAATACAACGTAATGCATTTGAAATTAAAAGCAATGCATCATTTTACATATTATAGTTTCTCCCTATATTAAAATTTACAACACACTTTGCATTCCTCAAAAGAATTGTATTCTATGATATGTAGAATTTGTCTGTTAGGCGTACTCATTAGGTTTTTACTAAATTTCTCTAACAGTTCTTATTATGAATATTTTCTTAATAATTAGAATTCAAATTCATTGATTTTTGTAAAAAATTAATGCATTTGAAATATATTTATTTTTTCAAAAATAATCCTTTATGTTTTCAAATTCTAATCTATGCAAATAACATGACGGACTTTTAAATTTAATGTCAAAATATACCCTAACTAGTTACCTGATGAAGGAACCCACTATTTAGAAGAAATATTCTAAATTAGTTTACACTATACCATGTAATACTACGATACAATTTATAATTTTTCACTTTATTTCCCTTTCTTTGTTCAAAACAAAAAGAGATGCGAAGAAAAAAAAATTGTAAGAATTAAAAAAGCTATAGTAAAATAGAGATTACAAACAATGAAGTTCAATAGGAATCACATGTACAATATACTTTTATCAAACATACGACGTATTGTTGACATTTGAAACTTATTTTTCGGTGTCGTAAGAATTTTTTTTTCTCTTATAGTACTTTAAGAGTTTTGCAGTTAAAAATTTACTTAAGTTATATAAAATGTCTGAAATATCTATCTATGCAAGTATAAACTGTATAAAGCAAGAGTGAATTTTTTTCGTATGAGTTAAGTATTGAGTTCTTAGCCTAATTTTAGAATTTAAAATACTATAAGTATGCTAAAACTTGCATACCTTTCAGAAGCAATATATATATTAAACTGATGTATCCAAGTGATGCTATAGAGTCAATAACAATTTAATATCTGAAAATTGCTTCTTAAAAGATTTTATTTTCATTTTAATAAATTTTAAAATAAAAAACGATTAATGTTTTCCAGTTTCTCAAAGCGAAAAGTTAATTCATTTTTTTTTCAATTCTCTCTCTCTTACCATTAGTTCACTCTCTCTCACTATATATATTTATAAATATATCTTATTCAAATTTTCAATCGCGCGTTAGTAAAATACTCTTTATTTATCCACTCAAGTTCAAATACATTTTTTTAAACTTGCAGTGGACAACACTTGATGTTAAAACAGGATTTTGAAAAATAAAATATTAATTAAATTTAATCAAATGAATAAATAGTTACAAAAAATAATAGTCCAACACTATATATATATATATATATATATATAAAGGAATACCGCTCTTTGTGTGTTCCCTGTAACGCAAAGGATAGTGCGTTGGACTTCTAATCCAAAGGTGGTGGAACCGAGTCCCACCTGGGATGGCCTAATTTCTGAGAATGGGACTTCATTTTACTATACTATTTTATTGAATAATTAAAGTTAATTCGTGAATAAATAGTAACAAACGAAAGTAATAGTCCAACATCCTATGTAGAAAAGAAAATGGAAAATCGCTTTCTATTTTGCCACTTTAATATTATAATTCTGTCACTTGTATATACCTACATATTTATATTAATTGTAATTATTTAAGGTATCCGACTACTTGCGACAAGTTTTTTTTTAAAAAAAATGGAAATATGGGGACTTTTTGTAATTTTTAGATTTATTTAGTATATTTTAAGAAAAAAATCCTTAAATTTAAAACAGAAAAAAATTTGTTATTATTAAAATCGGAAAAAACTGGTGAAAATGTACAAAAATTACATAAACGGGGCCCACTCTGTACAAATATTTTATAAACTAAATCTCAAATTTTCAATTTTAATATGTTACTTTGTTATTTATGTTTGAAATGACCTTCAGGATAAGAGATATTTTAATTTTTATAAAAATTCGAGCATTTTATGTTAGTGATTATATTCCCATAAATGACTGTAAATTTTGAAATAAAATAGTGACTGATAAATCTGAAGGTCAAAACACTTTTACTGTTACCAAACATACACAAAAAGTTTCAGCGAATTATTTCCAAAACTTTTTGAGCAGTCGCTGTCCCCGTTTGAGCTTTTCGAAAAAAACACATTTCGAGTAAAACGAATTTTAAAATTTGACATCTTGTGTAAAGTTATGGCATCTGCTCTTACTAAAACACTTGTATTTTTCTTCTAGTGAATGGAAAATAAAAAAAACCTGATATTTTTATTAAACTAATAAGATGGCCTATATAATAAAATCATAAAAATAAATTTGTAGATTTTTGAAAAAAATCATGATTTTAGGGTAGTCGGATACCTTAATAAAAGCAACAAAAATAAAAAATCTTTGATGACCTAAGTAGAAATAGACTTTATTTCTTTTATAGTACTTGTTTTTCATAAATATCTCTATATCTCAATGCAGTTTTTGAACAATTAAAATACCGTAAAATCCGGCGTATAACGCGCACCGGTGTATAACGCGCACCTATACTTTCAAGCTGAATTTTTAATGTTTAGGTGTATTCGCCGAATAACGCGCACCCCCTTTTTAACGAAGAAATCTGAAATATTAGTATACATTGCTCTTATGTTTTGAAATAATTCATTCGAGGTATTATTCCAGACTTTTGAAAAATTAGTATACTTCTAGAACAACAACTGTTTTAGTTCATAATGTAAGTCGTTTCTTTAAAACAAACGGTATTTCGATGCATATAGAAGTAAATTTTTTTTTATCCTGATCTCTTTTGTTATCTCTTTACAGCTATTATTTTATACCCGGCGTATAACGCGCACCCTTAAGTTTCGATCTTATTTTTTGTGTTCAAAGTACAGTAACCAATTCTTGACGCTTACAAGAATGTCTAAATATTTTGAGTTAACAGCGACCTTCGCTGAAAGAATTTTATAAACTTCTTGCAATTTCAGGAAGAATTCCTTCATGAACCGAAAGAAAATCGATCACTGACATAGGACTATGCCTCTGACCAGCCAATGTGTCTCAAGAAAAACCCTGAAATTACTTGGGATCTTAGATAAAAAGGAATTTCCATCGACCTAATCATAGTTGAGAGACATATCCAAACACTCAATCATTCCGGATCTTAATCAAATCCCTTTGAGCTGAAATTCGGACGGAATATTCAACACCACACGTCGGTTTTTCATCAACTGGGGAGCTTTGGTTCAGATATTCAAAAATATTTTCCGAGAATCTCTCAAAAGAAAATTGACCAAGATATGCGCGAAATTTTTAAAAATGTGAAAGGTGTATAAATACCCAATTATTGAATGAAGTTTTGAAACAATGTTGTAACAAATTTATAAGCTAATATTTTTTTTATGCTAAAGAAAAGGATAGTGTTGAAGAATTTAAAATAAAGCTTGGATTACATTGTTTGAATTTAAGAAAATTTAAGGATGATTAAATGTGTTTTCCCTTTATTTAATTTTAAAAATTACAAGAAAATAGTTTGTCGGTGAGAACTAAAAATCTCTCTCTCTCAATAGTGTTGGTATAATTATTCCACAATTAGTTATGGCAAATCTCTTTTGGAGAAAAACTAAATCCAAAAGTTAAATTGGTGCATATGAAATGTTAGAATTTCTTCACATGTAAACATTTGTCTCGCTGTTTTTGTTATACTTTTGTTTTTAGCATAACCTCGTTTATAATCGTATTGTCCCATTGTCAGAATCACATTTAACAACAAATATTTTTTCCAAAGCGTTCCATATTATTATATACTTAGAATTTCGCAAAGCAGTGGTCTTCAAACTGTGTTCCATAGAGCTTTTGGGTTCCATGAGGTATACCCAGGAGTTCTACGAGTTAAAGTAAAGAAATCGAAATGAAAATTGTAAATGCGTGTGCAAAATGATTCACGTTCGCTGCTAAGTTTGTATATATAATTACAGGTATATCTAAAGTTCATCATATTCATTAAAACTGAAAATTTTATTTATACATCATAACTTTATTTTGCAATACTTTTTAAACTTCCATCATAACATAATGAAAAATGTATCTTTTTTGAATTTGTGGAAAAGAAACGCCTGTAATAAAGAAAAGAGAACAACTTATCAGCATATCAACAGATTCGATATTAAAATCTAATTTTTTGGTTGTAAATTTATACAAAATAAACAGTATTTCTCCCACAACTATAAATATTTTTATGCCCTTCGAACAATGTATTTAAGAGAAAATATTTGACAAAACAAGTATAAAACTAAATGCAGAATATGCAATGCGATTGCAAATAATCTCAATAGACCTAGACTGCGAAAGTTTGTGTGAAACAATGCAAACACATATCCCAATTACTAAGCAAAATGCATGGATATATGATACTTGGATTAAATAATAAATTAATACTACTAATGAGTAAATTATATTAAAATTTAGATTAATTTTTGAATAACAAATAAAATTATTTTTTCTATAATAGCCCTTACATAAAGTACCTTTAAACATTTTAAGATATATTCTTCTAAGTGTGTGGAATGTGGGGTTCCACAAAAACATTCTTGAAGTTCTAGGAGTTCCGCGGATTGAACACAAGTTTGAAGACCACTGTAGTAAGGATATGAATTCAATTGATATTCTCCTAATTTTTATATGAGTATAAACTTAGTGTTAGGGCAGAAAAAACGTCCTGAAATAAAATAGGCATTTGAGGAGAATACTGATAACTGTCGAAACGATGTAACGTGTTCTATTCGGGCATTCTGATAATCATCAAAGGAAAAATATTCTTTAACTGTGATTTTAGTTAAAAAATTCTAGGAGTTCCGCGGATTGAACACAAGTTTGAAGACCACTGTAGTAAGGATAGGAATTCAATTGATATTCTCCTAATTTTTATATGAGTATACACTTAGTGTTAGGGCAGCAAAAATGTCATGAAATAAACCAGGCATTTGAGGAGAATACTGATAACTGTCGAAATGATGTAACGTGTTCTTTTCGGGTATTCTGTGATAATCATCAAGGGGAAAATATTTTTTAATTGTGATTTTAGTTAAAATATCTCTTTTCGTAATGTTATGCAAATGTAGGTACTATTTAAGTGCCAGCCGTTGAGTATGCGATTTTTAGTTAAGCGTTGATCGCGGAAAGCTGAATTCAAGAGTTAGTAGACATTGACTGGTAGTCACGCATCTTAAGATTAATATTTGACAAATAATTCGTTAAGGAGTGATTAAGTTATCACATTTGGAGCTGGCCATACTACCAGGCTTCAAGAAGGCTCATTCAAGGAGCTTTAATCAAAATAAGTGGTTTCGATAACTAAATCGGATAATCGGATTTCGAGTTAATATTTCTTATTGCTCCCAAAGTTAAGTTATAAAAGGGTATTTTTCGTAAAGTATTAAAAGTTAAATAAAATTCGTCGTTCAAAGATTATGTCTGCTTCTTTTTTGAAGCCTCCCCCACACTCTACTCCCGGGTTGCGACAAAATGAAGCGTTACATTGAAAAATTTTGGATAGGTGGTTTTTCCCTACAAAAATGAACCACGGGGAAGATCCAAAACAATTGTAAATAATGATGCTCTGAAAGCATTGGTGAAAACGAATCCATCTGTATCTATTATACTGCTAGTAGAGCGATGAAATCCATGAAAAATTGACAATTAGCGTACATTTCATCAGAATTGTTAATCGACATTGCCCAATAATTCTCCACGACAATTTCGGCCACATATTTCGTACAAAATAATTATAAAATCAAACAAATTAAGATTATAAAATGTTTCAGCACCGAGCTTATTCGTCGGATCTTTCAGTAATCGAATTTCATTTTTTAATGATTTGGAGCACTTTTTATTCGGGGAAACAGAATGAAAATGAAGACAGATTGAAAAAGTTCATATCAGAGTTTATTGATTCTAACACTCATACATTCTTGCAGACAATAATTTATACATTAAAATATCCATGGTAATGGTGTATTGAAGCAAATAGAGCAGAGTAGGACCAACCCACGGCAGGCGTTCCACAGTATGGCACGGCTGAGCTTTAAGAGTGTCACGCGGAGAATTATTAACTACTTGCCTGATTATCCCAAGTTATCTCGGGTTCTTATATACTGCAGCTAATTATATTCCTGAGAAAACTCGGGGAAAGCAGAATTTGTCAGTACGATTGGTTTTATCACTGTTTTACTAGGCCTGTAAGAAACGAAAGGAAATATTCAGTTTTGATATTTGCAGTTTACGAAGTTTTGTTGGTTTCGCGATTCTTTTGGTGGGATGGTCACGTGTTTTTCCTTTTGTATAGTAGACGTCGGCTTTTGAATCAGTGATGTATAAAGAAGGATAGTTCCATTGTGAAAACAAATGCAAGATAGCGAAAGCAATGAATTTTCAGATAGTGATTATGCAGAGGTGCACATTGAAAATAGTGGAAGTGATGCTTCTGTATGTAGCCTACATTTTGTACATTAAATCAGGAGGTTCACGATCGCCTTAAGAATTTAGAATGGAACTGATTGAAAAAATAATTTCAGAAAATCATCGTGACGAGTTTTTTGTCACATCAGGAAGACCCAGCATTAGTCCTTCACAACTCAAATTAACCTTATTTAGAATTAATTTATTTTTTTGGGGGGGAGTGTTCATTTTTATTTTATTCCTAAGCTAATTGATTGAAACTGAAACAAAAATAACAATAAAACTTAAGTTCGTACTTTTGTCTTATTTATTATATTATTTTTAAACTTCCACGACTTAGACTTGCATAAAAAACGTGCTTTTTCCGTACAAATTCCATAATAAGCCAGTTTGCAGCATTTTATCACCTTTTCATATTCTTTTGTTTGTTGGAAAAGTTTGAAGTGGCACGCATTATTTTTTTAATCAGATTGTGGCACTCTTCTCCAAAAGGTTGACCACCCCTGAAATAGAGTATATTTGTATTAAATGAACAGCTTTTTAAAAAAATATGCAATTTTATATATTTATTTAAAAATTCCACATCTTTCATACTCACCAACTTAATACAATGTCACAAAAATATTTAATAATACGTAATTTCTTACTTATATTTTTTACTTATATTTATTCTTTTTACTTATATTTATACTTTATATTTATACTTTTTACTTATATTTTTTATATATTTTTTTAATTCTACATCAGATTTTCAGAGAGAGAGAAAGAATATCCTCATATATATCCAATATATTTATAAACCTTACAGACAATATAAAACAATGCTTTGTATCAGAATATTTACTGTACTTTTAAAAATAATCATTTAGAAATATAAAATACACGTTTACAGAAACAAATATCCCATTTTAATGGATTGCAAAAGTTAATATTATTTTTACCAATTCCGATTTATTACCGAATATTACTTTTACCAATATATATAAGAGCCATCTCTCCGTCTTAAAAATAATACTGTAACCAGTTTAATTTTGAATATTATACATCAAAATATTTTTAAAACCCCATCACAAATACTTAAAACCAAGCACCCACTTAAAAATATATCGAAATATATTACCCTTCCTATGATTGTATTCATTGTTTTTTTTATTATATTTACTATCTGCTCAAATATCAATACAAATTTATTGGAATCTTCAACTGAATCTTTCATCATGTAGCTCCATAGAGACAGATTCTTAATCTATGAGCTGAAATACGGTTTCGGGCTTTTGAAGCGTATCTTTATCTGATTGTGGTTTCTCCAGAATTTCGTTTCAAAGAAATCAGATTTTAAAGAAAATGTCATTTAAGATTTCTCATCCTGAGGGAACAAGAATTCCTTACTTTTGATTCAATACGGAAGTTTTGAATCTTGGTTCAACTGTGTGTGATTCGGATGCAGTATTGTTCTTTCTTTATAGTCGATTGTTGTAAAAAGTTATATTTGTTGGAAATTTTGATTTCTTCTACGAACTTTAGTTTGAAAGAGGAAATATCTAATCTGGAATTGAAGACAGAGAATAGATTGGGGCCAATTGACTTTGTACCTTGTACCAAATAGATCTTATAAATAATAAAAAAGTGGTGTTAAAAGAAGAGGTGTTATTTAAAACCTAGCCAAAAATACAACTTGTGTAGTACATCTTTAAAGCTTAAATTACTTAAATCAAACTGTATTTTTTTTTAAAAAAAATTGTTAATGAAAATTGTATGACAATTTGCTGATTTGTTTGCTCAAGGAATGACAAGAAAGGAATATTTTCATATTATAGTATAGATTCCAAGAAGAATAAATGTTTGATTTTTAACTAAGTATAATATTACAAGACGAATTTTCCAAAAAAAATCCCTTAAATATTCTGGAAGGAAATTACGTCCTATGCAAAGAGAAATTTGGGTCCTTTCTTAGGTGATAATTCTATAATAAATGTGCAAATATTTTAACATCCATTTAATACAATATAACAGTTAATTATTTTTTTTAATTTCAAGAACCAGCATGAAACAAAGAACACCCAAGATCAAAAAGTTTTTTTTTTTTAATTTTTTAAGAATTAGAACTATTAAAGCTTGATTTAATATCGTCTCTGGAACATGTGGTTTCAAATTTTTTTTTACTCAAAAAAAATAAAACAAGTGATTTTTTAGATTTTTTTTTTCATTTAACTGATCTTAAGGAATATAAATTCTGTCCACCAAAAGGATGTAGTAATCTAGTAATAAATCTTCGAATTGATGATGGCCGCGGTAGCCTAATGGTCAAGATCACGGACTAGTTGCTAGCGTGTCATGAGTTCGAACCTTGCACTGCTGAAAACTCACTGTGCAGAACAGGCCAATGCACGTTAAATAAGTCGAGGCTCGAATGTCCTCCTGATGGTGTGGCGTAGAAGTTAAGAGAAGGGGGTTTCAGTGCCGTCCATGACCTTGACCATGATTCAAAATTACGAGGTCCGTCACCATTAGCTCTCATACAGCTTTATAGTGCGACTTTAGTATAACTCTAATTATTGCTTCATTCATGTTAATAAAACCTCTCATTCTCTCACTAATATTAATATAACCCACATTCACTAATGTTAATAAAACTCTAATTATCACTTCACTTATGTTAATATAACCACTCATTCTCATTCTCACTAATGTTAATATCACTCTAATTATCACTTCACTTATGTTAATATAACCCTTGTTATCATTCACTAATGTTAATATCACCCTCATTCTCATTCTCACTAAATGTTAATATAACTCTAAAATTCTCACTCATTAACGTTAATATTACTCTAATTCTCACTCATTCAGATTGATGGGTTTCGTAATTTAGCAGAATTTTTAGAGGAAGGAATACATAAATGCATTTATTCTCTATGAAATAATTTATAATAAAAAATACTTTTCAAAAAAAAATTACATTAATGTGTGTGAGTTATATGTGGATTTCTAAAGTAATTTTTTTCATATGAATGAAACCAGAAAGCGTATTTATCGTCTCACAACTGTTTTCTTAAATATTTTATAGGTTTAGATGGTTTCCCTTTATATATTTTGGTCTAAAGACAGAAAGGAAGTAAACATACTAAAAAAAACACACACAAAGAAAGGATAATTCATTTAGGGTACTTTTATATTGTTGAATCTATATTCTCACAGGTACTTAAATCACAGAAACCTAAGTTTTCTTAACATTGTTACGGAAATGAGCTCCATTTTTTAACATTAGTAATGGCAACAGACCAAAATGCAATGAGTTAAATTTAGTAAAGTATCATCAACATAATAGGAAATACAATGTGTCAACTACTCTTCAATTCATAGGCGCTATTAAGTAGGAATTCTTCCCAAAAATATATACATATTTTAATAAATTGTTTTCTAAATTTTATTTTAAATAAATATAATGTTATATTATGTTAAAATAGTTGGGGAATATATAAAAGTAGCTTCTTCTGACATTATTATGCGACCAATAAATAAAAAAATCCCCACTGTACAAATTTTGACTCATTTTATTCATGTACAAAATAGAAAACGTGTTATTTCTGATTATATTAAATTATTTACACTCCTCCGACCGACGTAAATAATATCGAAATTGGGACTTAGTTATTGAAGTCTCTGAAAGTTATTTATAACAGTGAACAAGCCATGAAAATATTAAATCTCGTATATTGGATACAAAACGCGCAATTTTAACACAAGATTAAAATTTACGGATGCACGTTATTCGCCGGGTATTAAAATGAAGAAAAACTAAGTACATTAAGAGACTTGTATTTGCTCGGTTCTTTTTTATGGAGTTTTATTTTTGTGTGATTTTTTCTGCGGTATACGAATTCCAATGACGTTGGCGCCGTTGTAATTCTTTATGTCCGTTTATATATATATATATATACTTTAAGTGCTCTGTTCATTTGCAATAATCAGTCTCCCGATAATGCAAATAGTAAATAAATCAATTGAAAATCAATTAAATGAATTATTTCTTCAAGCGACGAAAGCGATTTTGAATTAATTCATCACAAGCAGTTGCGCATTTTGGATTGCGATGAGTAACAATAAACTACGTATGTGCATTTTAAAAACATCTCCATGTATATAATGATAAATTAAATGTTTGAAAAATGTTTTCATGAGTAATTAAATTATCTACTCTGTTTGGAAGCACTTTCTCATGCATTTCGTAAATAATTGGCGTATTTTCTAACATTGTTTATGTGTGGTCCCTTTCCACCGCCTAAAAAAATTTCAGGGTGTATTCTGTACTAAAATGTTAGTTAAATGCAAGTAAAGTTACCAATTTTTATTTTGTTTGTGCGATTATTTTTATGAATTTTCTAAACACCACACGAAAACAGGTTTTAATGTATATAAAAATTAGGTTTCTACATATGCATTTGGTCTGTTTCTGGTAAATGTATTTTAACCTTCTAACATCCTAGTATTTTAATGTCATTTTGAATTTGATTTAAATGGTTTATGGTTGGCCAAAATAATAGCGTTCACTTCATATAATCCGTTAGATGGGATCTGAACAAGTCCCTAACTTAAAGTTTACCTGAATTCCTTCAAATATGTGGACGCTTTCGGCAAATATATCTTATTCGCAGTTTCTCATCGGTTTTTTTCCATCCAGCCTTTTCATGTACGTAAGTGAAAACACATTTCGATAACTTAAATTTGGTATAGTTTTCTTTTAAAAAGAATCCTGAGTTTTATTGAAGAACTGTCTCTCTCCGCAAAGCCGTAGATCTCTAAGATGAAATGAGATATTACGTGTTCTGTTGTTTTTATGTGAGCTATTTTTGTTAAAGAGATCTTTGCATATGCACATTTCAGGTTTCTTCGTAAAAATGCACGTTATACACTCATAGACAAAAAAATTAGCGCACTAAAAATAATTGCGGAATCATAATGAAACTTGGCATGAAGGTACATGTCGGGGAGATATGCAAATGATTAGAAATGCAGCGTGATTGCGCATTACGTATAGCCAGTAGAGGGCATTTAACCTCGTTCTCCATGGAGTATAAAACAGGTAACCAAAGCTTGTTTTAATGTGCTGAACCGTTTACAAAGAAAGAGATGAGGTAGACATACCATTACGCTGTTTTCGAATACAATATGAGCAGCTATCGTAGTCTGAGAGGTGCAGAATCATCACGGCATGATGGAAGCTGGGTGGTCAGCTAGGCGAGTAGCTCCTCAATTAGGCCGCTCTGATTGTGTTGTGAGGAGGTGCTGGGACCAGTGGATCTGAGAGATGTCATTTACACGAAGACCAGGCTCAGGACGCCCTCAACAGACCAGGTCGTCGAGAAGACCGCCACATCGCAAGAAATACACGTGTAGAGCCAACTGCTTCATCGGACGCCATCCAGGCGCAGATAGCATCGTCACTAGGGGACCCTGTGTCTTCTTGAACCAAACGAAGGCGCCTGGCTGAAGGACATTAGGGATCAAGGCGCCAATTACGTGTACTGCCTTAGATGCCTACCTATTGATGCCTTCGTTTGTAGTAGTGCCGTGCACGAGGAAACTGCACTGCAGCGGAATTGAAGCATGTCGTCTTTAGTGACGAATCCCGATTCAATCTCAGCAGTGATGGCAATCGTGTTCGTGTGTGGAGACCCCGTGCTTAACGCCCCAACCCGGCCTTTGCTTTACAGTGGCATACCGCTCCCACAGCTGGTGTGAAGGTATGGGGTGCCATTGCCTACAATACACGGTCACCCCTAGTATTGAGCCATGGCACCATGACAACCCAGCGGTATGTCCATGACATCTTGCAACCACATGTGTTTCTACTCATGCAACGGCTCCCATGAGCCATTTTTCAACAAGACAATGCTCGGCCTCAAACGGCAAGGGTATCACAAGACTGTCTCTGCACTGTTATTACCCTTCCTTGGCCTGTCCGATCCCTAGATTTGTCTCCAATCGAGCATATCTGGGATCATTTGGGAAGGCGAGTTGGGCATCCCACGAGTTTGAACGAACTAGAGGCAAGGTTACAGCAAATATGGAATAAAATGTCTCAAGACATCATACAAAACTTGTATGTCTCAATCCCCGATCGCATCGCATCGTTCATTCGTGCTAGAGGGGGTTCAACAGGGTATTGAATTCTCTGTTCTTTTGCCTTTTTATCTGTAATAAATTATCCTTTTTCTTTGATTTACTAATCATTTACTTACATCAAAGTAGTCATTACGTATGTAAAATGTCATTTCATTTTGACGACTCCTTCGTGGTGCGCTAATTTTTTTGTCCATGAGTGTACGTTGAATACATCTAAAAATAAAAAAATGCTGATTGAAGGCATAGGTGCACTTACTATGGCGGAATATACGGTATTCATAATAATTCAAAACATTTCTATACATTAAAGTAAATTTATTGCTATTTTTGCCCATTTTCAGATGGCTGCTTTGGAGACTACGCGAAACCTAGCAATAAAATTAATTGTAGGGGCAGTTAAAGCAACCTCAATTAATGTGCTATGTTATTTCTTACTACGAACTTGCTAATAGAGGTAATTATCCAGCAGAAGGTTTTGTGTTTATTAAAAGCTAGCTAATTCGAATTACATCAAACAGTTGTTGAAGAAATTGAAATAACCATAACAGAAGACTAAAAACATAAGAATTCTTTTCTTTTTTCAAAACATAGTGAAAATTTGTGAGTATCTCAACATCCTGGATATTCCAGAAACTATGCCACACATCTCCACTTGATCCTTTAATACCCTTTGCGAAGAGCAGAGCGTATCTTACACAAGTGGTATGAAAGAAAAAATTTCTGTTTAAACAGTTTTAAAAGCAGTTGTTTTAGAAACTATAAATACACTCAGAATGTGTGATTGGTTTTATGCCAATACTGATGGATCCCAATTGGATCAGAATGGAATTTTTTTCAGAGGTATTTGCATTTTACCTAAACTTGGGTCCTGAAACAACTCCATTTGATGGTGAAGTAGAATGTATTAGAACGACTACTCAACAATTGTTGTCAAGAAAGGAGGATTTTGAGAATGTCGTTATAATTTCTGACACAATTTCTGCAATGCAAGTTCTGACACCTCTGGATTTTCCAGGCTCAATTCGGATTAAAAACTTTATACAGTCTTGGATTGCTTTTGACCCTAAAAAAGAATATTATTTTAAAATGGGTTCCCTCCCACTGTGATATCTACGGAAATGAGAGAGCTGATTCTCTAGCTAAAAGGGCGCTGGCGTACTACAGTGCTTTCAGAGAGGAATCCCGTACACTTCTATAAGCAGATTTGTTAAAAATAGAGTGAAAATATTTATGAAACTTATTTAAATAAACAAATTTTTGTTATGTCTTGAAGGAAAACGCTAAATGAGATCCCAGATCACCTGAGACGACATACGGTAACTGCCTTCCTGCTGGAAACCGGGTTCGACTGCCTTGAGGGTCACCTACACAGACTAAAAATCCTTCCTCAAAATGTGTTTTGCCCTGGGAGAATTTCCTAATGAATGCTTAGCACCTGAAGATTTGCCCTGCTTTCTCTGTTAACACCTACGGTTGATACTGGAAGGCTAGATAGTAGTTACAAGTTCTGCAATCTGACTAACTTTCTGATAGTGTTTATGCTTTTTTTTTATTCATTGTTTTATTGATACTAATTTGTTGTTACTTCCTGCATGTTTGCGTGGAGTGTTTTATCTCCAGCGAATGATGTATTCATCAAGTTCTAATTCTAAAATTTAAAATAAAATTTAACATATTTTCAATAGAAGTGAAAAAAAAATTTTAAAGCAATTGTTAAATGAATTTTCTTTACGTATTAAATATAACACATAACAGATAGAATAAAAAAATATGATTGGTGAGTAATGTTTTTAAAAAAAATGGAAAAATTTAATTTAATAAAAACTCAGATGGTTTAAAATGAGGAGATTGTACATATAAGCGTCATTGTATATGGTCATCATAATAGAAGAAGTAACCACCGAAAGCTATTTCGATACAATAAGTAAGATATAAAAATATATATTTTAATTAAAGTATCTGATCTTTTAGATTACCTTGAGTATGTAAACGATGTTAGTACACTATATATTTCGTTTAACTATTAATAACACGTGTTTAACTAAAAGTAAGCTTTTAAAACTATATTCTTACGAAAAGGAATTAAGATCTCAAAAAAGAAAAACTGAAGTCGTATTTTTATCCTTTAATACGGTAGAATTTTCGAAAATAACATAAAAATTTCCAATTCAGCATTTATTAAGTCGCATTGTGAGCATACAGTTCAAAAATAGAAATGTTCATTACAAAAGGATCCTAGAATAAAATTCCTT
The DNA here is from genome assembly GCA_019973955.1 of Trichonephila inaurata madagascariensis. Classification (NCBI taxonomy): domain Eukaryota; kingdom Metazoa; phylum Arthropoda; class Arachnida; order Araneae; family Nephilidae; genus Trichonephila; species Trichonephila inaurata. The sequence continues at coordinate 57,341 of BMAV01003123.1, forward strand.
GGAGCCAAAATAAAAAAGTAGAATCTTCCGATCTATTATCTCACAAATAACTACTTTTGACAATAACTCAATAACGCAAAGGCTGCGAAACTCCTTATAAAAGATTATGATACAGAAAGTCCATTGTTCAGTGCAATTTATTTTAAAACTTTTTCGCTTTCTAGAAAGATTTGTGACTTAATCCTTTACAACTTAACTCGTTTCCTTTTCCTGGAAATATCCTTCCTTAAAATCCTTCATCCTTCTGTGTGAATGACTCTTTTTTCCTTTTTTTTTACTTCACATTGATTTTGTCAAAGTTGCTCAATCGAATAATTCCACGAGTAACTCCGAATTTTTAGGGTCTCAATGTTTTACTTTTCTTCTCTTGAAACAGAAAATCTGCTGAGTCACCACAGTTATTATCAAATACACTGAAAGGATACAAAAAGTAATCCTGAAAAGAGATCTAATTAATTGTTTGTATAATAAATTATCGAAAATGTATTTTTAATATTTTTTATTTAAATTTACGTTCTTATGTAAAATACAAAATACCCCGAACTTACGCGACAGATGCGATTGAGTGATAACCGCGTAAATCGAATTTGCGTAAGTCGGTATGATTTCTCATATAAATACATATAAATTATTTTTATTTGGGTCCAGAACGAGGAAAATAATGATTTAGAAAAGTATTGTCAACCGCTTCCCTTAAAATCTTTTTAAGAAAAATTGCAAAAAATCATCACATTTTTTTTAAAAAAATGTTATTATTAAATACAAGGAAATGAAACAAAAACAATGTATGTATATTTTAAGTTGAATTATTAATTTTTTACAGGCATAAAAAATTAATAATTCAAACTGCTCCTACTTGACTCCTATATGTTTCTAAAAGCTGAAACATGCATTTTCATTTTAAGTCTGAATTAATGAGCTTCAGCACTCCTTTGAACAGTAGAAAACTCATTGGCAGCGATGTATTGATGTGGAAGGGGAGAAGGTTGAAGGATATATATTAAAAGTTATTCGCAATCTTTTTTTCCAATAAAGCTCATTTTTAAGACCATCCGGTTATTTAATTGTCCACCTTGTACCTGTGTCTACCACTGCGGGTTACGTATAAAAATATTCAATAGATACGATTTTATTAATATTCAAATTCTTGTAGAAAGTTTAGACTCAATAACGCCATCACCATGACCATGACCACTACACTAAGCTATCGCGGGCAGGAAAATGCTCTAGAGAAGTATTTAATCGCTTTTTTGTTTGTTTGTTTGTTTGTTTTGTTTTGTTTATTTCACGGACATTATGCCTCAAGAATATCTCGGTCAATGAGCCTAATATCCTATCTAAAGATACTTCAGTGTTCCATGATTTTATTTTCAAAGTACTTGTTTGCCACATAATATCTATTTCTTCATTATATTTTTTATTTTTTTGTAAAGAGCTGAATGTTAATATTTGTGTTTTAAGATATTTCAAGCACGAGAAGGCAATAACTAGTAAAAAAATTGTTAAATTTAAAAGAAAAAAAATACTAGGATACCTTTTAATTGAATTCCAAGCCATATTGTCTTCTATTTTTGTTTTATTTTTTCTACTATTTTTCAAGAAAGTTACTGAGCAATATCTGCGATATTTTATGTACTTAAAAAGGAAGTAATTTTTTTAGAATATTTTAAATGTTATTACTGTTTCCTAAATATGCTAAAAATAATTTGATTAGATAAAAAAAATGTATTATGGTACTGTTTTTTTTTCTTGATAGGAAACTTAATGGCAATTATAAAATATTTCCGGTATTGTTTGATATAAAATTTATAGAAATATGGTAGCAAATTGCATCGTTAAAATGCTAGATATTGCTTCAGAGGTGCCAGTTTTATATTGATGAATCTCTGAATTTACTGATTGCTTACATAATACTGTTTACTCCAATATTTTTCTGAAGAATAATTTCATGCAATAATGTTACATTTAAAGCATGAACTTTTCCAAAATTAGTCAAATATTCTGGATATTTTTCTAATACTCTTTCAAGAATTTCTGCCCATATTCTCAGAAATATTGATGTATTTATTTACGCAAAGATGTTAGAAGGGAGTTTGTTTACTAAGATTAATTTCAACCAAAATAAATATTGCAGCAAAGTCTTCATAATTAAGTCAGGCTCATTACATAACGATGAATAGAAAGCTACCGCTATTTTAAATAATAAGAATGCGTAAGTATGTTTAATAATAATACGTTAAGTTTTAATTTTGTTCGCTTCTCTATGGAATGGATATCATGACCGGAAAGATCATACGTGGATAAATGGGAATTAATTTTCAAATAATATTAAATCAACAGGAGTAACATTGAGAACAAAGACAAAATTCGCGTGAAAATTAGGTGCCTCCACAAAAGTTCAATAGGTTCTAGGATAACTATTTGCCGGGAAAAAAACTTTTTTTTTTGTAGAAGCTTTTAAAAGTTTGTTTCAGTATATTATCTTGACGTCGTAGGAAGCAACATTTGCGTCAAACATATGACAGAGACTTTGTGTTTCATTTTCCTGGGACAAAATTATGATTACGGATTTTAATTACTGAGTTCAATATTTGTGTGATATTTGAACCTGGGCTATTGTGGAATTACAAGTGTATGTCATTTGCCTCCTCTTTCAGAAAAATCTACTATAATTACAAGAAAGTTCCAGAAAAAATTACCACGTTCGCACTTTTCGAAACTGAAAAATGCAATGCATCATTCGCCCATTGTGACAAATGACAGCAGACATTAACGGAGATCATATGATTCCAAAAGCTTTCAGCTTAAGAAGAAATAATAGTTGACATCAGCGGAACGAAAGAGAAACGCTTTTGTCTACAGTTCTATATTCACGCGTGTTTGTCCTGTGCTTTTTGTGTCATCGTTTTATACATCTGAAAAAAAAATAAATGTACAATTAAAATATATATCTCTCTCAAGAAGTATACTAATCAATCCTTTAAATACAGCAACAAGATAAAAAGTTTTCCAAGTAAAATCTTTTAATTCCAGTGAAATCATGACACGCAGACACATATGTATATTAAGAAGTGTTATTTATTAGGTTGAGAAAAAAGAAATTCATAATCTTTTCGACAGATGGCTGTAGTTATTGATATTTCATAAAATATCTGTCAAACAATTTTAGGTTTATGCCCGTTGAAAAAATGACATTTCGCAATAAAAATATTAGTTTGCTGTTTCTTTTTTGGTCCATTCAGTTGTGAGTTACAGGGTGTTAAAATAGAAGCCAACAAAGTTAAAATTCTGTATATTGTACAGTTTTTCTTTTATAAAGGCAAAACTGCAAGCCTGGTGGTTGAAATTGGGAACTGTAAAAGCCGATACTGTAAAAGCAAATTAAGTGCAATTTGGTTTCGTCGATTCCGTTCAGGTATGCCCATCTTCCGAAAATTTCGATAAAATAACAGAAATGATCCAAGTTAACCGGCATGTTAATAGTCGTAGCCTCGCCCAGGATGTAAAAATTGGCTATAAATTTTTTTTTTAAACAATTTGAACAAAGCCAAATTAAAAAAGAAGCTTCAAGTTTGGGTGCAAGTTAATACGAAAAACATGATGAATCGAATTTCCATCTGCGATGCCTTGGCCAAACGAAATGTAATAGACCTATTTCTTAAATGGATGATGACTGGGGATGAGAAATGTCTCACGTACGACAAAATTTTGCAAAAATGATTATGGTCAAAGAGCGGTGAAGCAGCTCAAACGGTGGCAACGTACCAGAAAGGTTTCTACTGTGCATTTGGTGGGACTGAAAAGGAGTCCTTTATTATTAGTTGCTTTCATATGGCCAAACACTAAATTCGTATTTCGATTGTCAACAGTTGGACCAACCAACAGGAGAGGTGTTGCGTTCCATTAGCACCATGCCAGGCCACACAAGTCTATAGTGACTCACCAAAATTCTGAGTGCTTGGATGGGAAGTTTAGATGCATCAAACACACAGTCCGAACCTGGAACTAAGTAATTATCATATTTTCTTACATTGCAAAACTTCCTCAGTGTTAAGAAATTGGCATCAAGAGAAGATTGTGCAAATTGGTTATTAAAGTGTTTCGCCAATAGGGACTAAAACTTCTAATACAAAGGCACTATGAAGCTATCTTTAAGGTATCCGACTACGTTCAGAACCGTGATTTTTTAAAAGCGTATAAATGGATAGTATTTATGATATTTAGTGTCACTTAGATTAGAAAATGTATATAAAATTGTTTTAAGAATAGTATTACAATAAAAAGATATTTAAGTACAATATTTTGACAAAAAATGAACATAGAATGACCCATTTTCAAAATATTCTTCTTTTGTGAAAAATGCTTCTATTATAATAATATTTTGCCTATATATAGTTCAGACCTCTGTACAGAAGCTCAACTAGAATTTTTGAAATATGTAACTTAGAAGTGGGTTTATCCATGTTTTACGAAAACAGAGGGGAGAAAGTTTAAGAAAAAAACGCCGATAACTATTTCAATGGGTGGTAACTCTGAAAATAATGTCAATTTTTCATAAATTATAATTGATCCTCTGTACAAAAGTCCGAGCTATATACAGGCAAAATATTATTATAATAGAAGCATTTTTCACAAAAGGAGAACATTTTGAAAAAAGTTTATTCTAAGTTAATTTTTTGTCGAAATATTGTATTTAAATATTTTTTTTTGTCAAAATGTTCCCGAATTCCCATGGTTACCCGAAACATGTTAAATAAAGTTATAAAACTCACGTAAAAATAATGGATTTCTTTGTTTCCAACCTAATACATGAATGATAAATATATCATTTATGATTGTTATTTTCATAACGTCTCTCGCTAACTTACTTCCACATGTATTCCGATAAAAAAAAAGAGAAAAAAGAATGAAACAGTTAAAAGAGATTTAAACTTTTATATATATATATATATATATATATATATATATATATATAAATCTGTTATTATCTTCAATACTGAGAAACAAAATGTAAGATCAAATGCAAAGAGAAAACAGAACGTCGAAGAAAACCACTAATAAACGTTTTGCACGCAATAAACATTGGAATATTTAAATGATAAGGACTAGAATAAAGAATAAGAAAATGGCCTATATAAATGTTGCATGAGACAAAGATATGAAGAGTAAAATAGTAATAAATAATAAGAAAATACATTAACGGGAATGTATCCTCCAACACGATCAGAATGACTATGAGAAAATGCTTACATACTGGACGTGTCATTGCTTCCATTATCGACCTCAGTATACATGATAAAATGTTGCGAGAAACACTGGCGCCAAGAAACCGCGGAAGCAAAATGTTTTATTAGTTTGATAAACACTTATATTTAAAATCAATAAAACATTTCTAAAAGTTTAGGGTATTTCAAAGTCCCAGAAACCTTTTTTAAAAAATCTTTAGTAAGGATTCTTTTTGATAACAATAACTCCCATTTTGCTACTTAAAGATCTATTTTTTATTCATGATGCTTGATATATACGCTTTTGTTGTGATTCATAAATATTAATAGATTTTAAAATCGCTGAAATTTTCAAGAAAATAATTCAGTCTGGAACTAAATGGCTAAGCAATATATTTAGTATTAAGTAATGAACAACGTTCACTACATATTCGTTCTTGTAAAAAAGAATCTAGTATCCCATCCTTATATATACTTATTTCCTACAAATATCACGTATCTACAAAAAAAAATTAAGGTGCTTTGTTCAAATACTTTAAATTTTCAATGAATTTTGTGCACGTGTAACAATATATATGGAAAACAAGTTAGATGGATGGATTTTAAAGTCAGCTATTTTATATTCGAGGAAGTTTTATTTGTGAATTATTGCGAAATTTAACTGTTTCTTTAATAATTTGAATGTATACTTGAACCCAAACTGAAATTTATTACATGATTGTTAAAATCTGAAGAGCAACATTATGTTAAATGTTATATTTGTCATCTGAGTTAAATTAAAAATGAATATGAATGGTACTAGTTAGTTGATTCATTAACACTCCTTAAGAAAACCTTCATTGATTTAGAACAAATACAGATATAATATACTTTTTTTCCTATCTATTTTTTCGACCCTTTCTTATGTCCTTACATAAACTTTTAAAAATAATGAACTTTAAAAAAGTCGTCGGGTATGTGTGCGTGCGCGTGTGCGTGTATGCACAAAATAATTTACTTAAATTTTGATTCACAATTGTCTTGAAACCCCCAAGACTTCGCATGATAATTAATTTTTAGTTTACCACCTAATGGGAAATAGCGACAGCTGTATCACCCAAATTCTGATAGGTTAGCGTTTTTAAAATAGAATGATGCAATCTTACATCACCCGCGTAATTGGACGAATCAGGAAAGAAAAAATATTGCCAAAAATCTCTTGATTCCAACGATTATTTATTTAAGAATGCATCAGCATTAACACAAACCAGAAACCATGAAATAATCCAGAATTTTTAGCCGAAATTTGATAAAATTTTAATTGAAAAGGGCTGGAATGATTTATATAAACTCACAAAAAAATTCTCACTTGGAAAAGACTCGTAAAACGTTATATGTTACTTCTGATATTATTCCTGACTGAAAATCAATACGATCAATTTATAAAAAGAAAAATATTTTTCTTGATTGAGCACTAACTTATAGGATTTTGTATTCTGTTAACTAATAGAATTTACAAAGTTTGGGCTATATACAAACATCTAGAGTAAAGAGCTATTTGCTTTTCATTCAATGCAATTTAAAGAATAGAATGTTTTTGAGTTCGAGTTTATTAACCGAGTCGGTTGTATAATTTTAACCATTTAAAACTCAGCATTTAGTCAAGAATGCATTCTTTGAGTGTTCTAAAGACTCAATATTTCTGGCCCAAAAATTAGAATTGATTATTTTCACTGATTAACCGAGAATAATTAAAATTGTTCAAAGTAATTGACCTAGGAAAATAATACATGAAACTTCTTATCACCTAGAAGATTGATGCCCCTACCACTTGCGAAACTAAATTCATAGCTTTCGAAAATTACCCAGAAAATGTGTCTAATAAATTACTCTACATATTTATCACGTAATATTTTGTTAAATAAATTAATATCATTTTAAAGTCTGGAAGAAATTTATAAAATAAATTTCCAGCAACACTTCACTTATGGGCTCAAATAATATTTCAGCTACTCAAATTTAAATAATGGTTATATTTATTGAGAAATATTTTTCCCAAATTTTTTTAGATGAATGTTACTCAAAAATATTTCAAACGTTACAGGTGCAATAAATTTATATTATAAGAATATTTAAGCGTATAAATCACAAATTTAGTTACAGATGCCGAGGGGAACATAATTTTAAGAATTCCCAATCGTACTTCATTAGCATATATTTTTTTAATTCAAATATTAAAGGAATAGTAAGTGAATAGTAATAAAGTAAGCAAATAATTTATTAGTAGCTATAAAAATATGTATAAAGTTTATACGATGTACACAGAATGCGACACAAATGAATTGAAAAGATTATTGCCAATACACTTTATGCTTTTTACCACGTTTATAGATGAGGAACCACTCTGATTGTTGAGAAATGAGATTATTTTCTCGTATTATAAGATTTTCAAATAATAAGTAGCAATTAACAAACTTATTTGTGATGGCTAAAACGTTGAGTGTTTAATTTAAAAATTAGATCAATATATCTGGGGGAAAATAGTATTTGTTAACTATTAATGTGCATCTTTTTAACAAACGATTTTCAATTCAATATGTATAGCTTGCCACTTTAACTTTTTCATGCCCTAAATTTTTGACAAAAATAATGCACTACAGGGAAATAATTACAAATATTTTAGGTAAACCTCACAAAACTATAATTATTGAACAAACGCAGGTACATATTAATAATATTATAGACTTTTTCAAATAAAAGGTGCCCAAAGCGTGGTGGTACATATTTTGTACCACCACGCTTCAAGCAGTATGATAGTTCTAGAAACAGGAATTTTTCTTCCCTAGGCACAATGGGACTTTACAGACACAACACATCCACTCTGTACGAACTTGAATGGCTCTTGTGCTGCAAGCAGCACTTCGTCTTCTCGTGGATCATTCTGATTGGTCGACAAAATTCTCCAGGCGTGCTTTTTTAGCACCAGTTGCATACAATTAACTTCAATACAATACAGTTATAAAGTTGTATGCATTGACTTCACATTATTTTAAACCCATCGCATACAATTGGCTTCACATCTACTGGAGACTTGAGTAACTGCTAGTTGACCTTTACGGTGGTTAAGAGAATGTACCATCTAGAAACAACTTCTAAGGCATTCAAACAAGAGGTATGTATTATATACCACCACACAATAAACAAATAAGAATTAGTGGAACAACATATGTACCACCAAGCATTAAAAGTTATGGGAGGACCATATCAATAGACGAAACGCATAAATGGGATTTTCTGCAGCTGATTCTTTTGTTCTATTATTGAAGGCATTGATAAAATAAAATCGATTTACTGATTTGATTTTAATCTTTCTGATCATAAACTGGTAGCAAATATTGTAGCGAGCCTCCGTTTTAGTTAATAAAAGAGTCAATCGAAGAAAGAGACATATATAAAGCTCAACAACCATTATTCCAATTAATTTCAAATAAATTAAGATTATAAACACCTAATGTAGCACCGCATTAGCTCTAATTATTAATAATAAGTATTAACATGTATATACGAAGAAATGCAGAAGCACGGGTTATCTTCACTGGACACTGATAAAAAGGTCCCATTAATTTTAATAAGTTCATTTTTTGCCAAAATATTGTATTTAAGTATTTTTTGTCAAAATGTCCTTTAAACAATTTTTGCAAGTATTCTAATCTCAGTGACACTAAATATCATGAAAATTATTGATTTATGTGCTTTTTGAAAATCACGGTTCCGAACGTAGTCGGATAATTTAAAGGTTAAATCATGTCTGTTCCTTCCTCGAACCCTCCTACACCCGTGACCTCTGGGTCAAAAACCTTACACTTTCTCTGGGTGAAGAAAATGTTCATTCGAAGCTTCGCTCAGGGATGGAGGAAGCGTTCGGTTTGTTTATTAAGACAGTGCTTCTCAAAGTTTGAATGTTTGTGGCCCAATATTCAATCATAATTTTCATCGCGCCCCCTCCATACAAAAACATTGCATTTAATTCAATAATACTTTACTTCGACGATAAAGATACAATGCGATTTTAACCTCTTATGTGCCACTGGCGTATATAAACGCCTAGCTAAGCGAAAGTGTTAATTGCCCAGACGTGTATACACGTCTTTCCGAAGTACGATCTTTTCTGGGCACTGCTACCCATAAAATTATTCCGAAGGCTTTTGAATGCAAAAAAAGTACCTTGACAATGTTTGCGAAGGATTTACCGTAAAATCCATCCGGCGTATAACGCGCACTTTAACACAAATATAGGATCGAAATTTACGAGTGCGCGTTATACGCCGGGCACAAAAATGATAGCTTCAAAAACAAAAAAAAGAGATGTGCATATAAAAAAATTAGGCTTCTATATGTATCAAAATATTGTTTATTTAAAAGAAATGGGGGCATTCTTTATGAGCTTAAAGGGTTTTAGTTCTAGAAGTATACTATTTCTTCAAAATCTTGGGATAATACCTCAAATAAATGATTTCAAAACATAAGAGTATTGCACACTTATTATTTCAGGTTTCTTCGTAAAAAACGTAAGAAAGAGGTGCGCGTTATACGGCGAATATACCTTAAAATTAAAAAATGCAGCTTGAAAGTATAGGTGAGCGTTATACGCCGGATTTTACGGTACTTATTTCATAGGATTTGCTTATTAATTCTTTTCTCGGTGGCATTGGGGAGCGTATCGCTTAACCTTTATAAGGCAGTCAAGGGATTAATTATCAAGATAAATGTTACAAATTATCAACATAAGGGTTAATTTTTGTATATAATTTTATATATGAAAAGCCCATGGGGTCATTGGTAATTATTAATGTTGTTCTTAACTTAGTATTGTTAAATTATTCATAAAATATATTGGGCAGTACTGATACATTTATAAGTGTATTATATCAGTGTAAATGCGTGTTTTATTTTTTATTATGTCAGAATGTATTTTGTTTGCTTACTTTCAGTAAATTAATAATTTTTAAAAAATTTCTGTTTTCGACTTTTCAATAGGCTTGCGCACCCCTCGTAGAGTTATCATGCCCCCTAGGGGGCGCGCCCCACAGTTTGACAAACGGTGTATTAAGAGGTCTCAGGGGTGTTAAATTTCTCTAGAGGGCTGAAAATATAAACAAATTTTAAATAGGTATAATTCCCGTAAATTTAAATTAAATAAATCGAATCTTTTACACATTATTTATAAAGGAATGGGGCTTCAGAAAAGTGTAAAATGTTAAAAATATAACCATAGTTTCAAAAATTATAAGCATACGCGAAAATAAGAAACATTTCCATAAAAAATATTAGTTAAGTTTTATGTTGCTCACGCAGTTTTCTAAAATATAGTAGCTTTAATTACTAGTTATAAGTTGATTTATAAAGTTAAATGCATCCTCTTATTACACTGTAGTATTTTTATATAAATAGAATAACAAATTTTATTTTTTAAAAAATAAAAATAAATTTTTCAAATCTTTTTTAAAAATTTAAATATTTTTCAAATATTTTGAAATGCAAAAGATATATTATTCTTAAATGATGTAGGATTTAAAGAGTATGATACATTTTATAATTCTATAAAGTCTTATACATCGGAGGATACTATTTTAGAAAATAGCGAGTGCAACGCAAAAATTACTGAATATTTATTACAGAATTTTCATGTGCTTATAATTTTTAAAATTATGATTATATTTAAACATTTTTTTTGAAGCCACGATCCCTTGCAAATAATGTGTAAAAGATTCGAATTGTTTAATTTAAATTTAAAAGAATTATATACCTATTTGAAAATTGTTTAAATTTTCACCCCTCGAGACAAAATTAACATCCCTGAGACCCCTGACCATTCTTTTTAAAGCAGGGGACATTTTGAAATATTCACTTATATTGATTTTACTAGATAATACACCGATCTCTTATCCAATTTAATTTTACAAAGTATTATGAGGAATTAAATTGCACATGTGTTATATGTGCTACAATAAGTTTCAAAAGCAATTCATGAAGAAATGGGTATTTGCACTTTTTATAGCATTAATTATACAAGTTATACACTGGTGAGAAGTTTAATTATCCTAAAAAGAATTAAAATGTAATAACATATTGCTAAAATTAGTCACACTGAAGAATGGTCGTATTACTTCTTTTTGTCTAATGGTGAAATTCTAAAAATAACTCTAATACAGTTGGTATAAGAAATTCTATGTAGACTTCAAGTGCAATAAGATTTCATGCATAAGAATGGAAAATAAAGATGTATTGCAACTTCATTTTATGAGTATTCAGAAAACTAGCTTATTTTTAGTAAACAAAATTACAATCAAGCTATACTTTCCAAAGTTAGAATGCAAAGGAACAATGCATTACCTACATAACAACCTCGACAAAATTCTAAATCTTTCATATCAAAGTCAGGGAAACAAATATATAACTCTCTACAGAAAAAATCACGAATTACATTTCTTTAAATCAAATTTCTTTGATGTAATATTTTTTAAAACCACAGACAGATAGATATATGCTCCCGAAGGTAGAATCCGCATTTCAAATGTACACATGAAAAAGTTCCTCTGTTGAAAGTACGAGGACTGATTTGGTAGTGGGCTTTCTAAATTTCTAGAATTTAGATATATATGAAAGAAATACATTAAATTACTCAAAACAAAGAATATTTTAAGGAATTCTATTCTGTTCGGTATTGTTTGTAACGCTGTTATTGATGGCATTTCTTAAGGTACCCGACTACATTTGGAACCGTGATTATGAAACAGTGTGCAAATGAATATTTTTTAAATATTTAATGTCACTTGGATTAAAATACACGTATAAAATTGTTTTAAGGATATTGTTAAAATAAAAAAATATTTAAATGCAATATTTTGGCAAAAAATGAACTCAGAATTACCTTTTTTCGAAACATTTTCCTTTTTGGAAAAATGCTTCTATAACAATAATATTTTGCTTATATATAGCTAAGACTTCTCCAGGGAACCTGAACTACGATTTTTGAAAAATTCACATTATTATCAGATTTACTACCGATTGAAAAAATTACCAGTGCTTTTCTGTTAAAAGTTTTCCCCTCTGATGTATTGTGACATATGGATAAATCCACTTCTAAATTATATATTTCAAATTCCTAGTTCAGGCTCTGTACAGAGATTTGATCTATATATATGCAAAATATATATTATTATTACATAATAATTTTCTATAAAAGAAGAATATTTGGGAAATAAATAATTCTATGTGCATTTTTTGTCAAAATATTGCATTTAAATCATTTTTTAATTGTAATAAAATATTCTTAAAATAATTTCATACGTGTATTTTAATTGAAGTGATCCTTAATATTAAAACAAATATTTATATATATATATTCTTTTGTGCGCATTTAACAAATTACGGTTCCTAACGTAGTGGGATATCTTAACCTGATGTTGATTTCATATTTTCTAACTTTGTTTTATTTGTATTGTTGCAATTTTGTATGGAGGACAAACAGCCAACTTCTCCAATTATTTGAATAACAACAGATTTATTTAATGGAAAAGGACGAACAGATGAATTAACAAAGACAAATCAACGTATATCCACAAAGAAATATTATAACAGACTTTCAATACTGCAAAACAAACTCATCATAAACTAACTTCACAATGTTCCAGAAACGGCTCTCAAGTATAGTTTTACTAACAGATATACAGACAATGTCTCGCTTTATACACAAAGAGATTATGATCTACAACTACACTCTTTTCTGAACTAAACTGACATTTTTTCACTGGTCCTTTTTTATCCTCAAAGAAATTTTCTAGAAGGGTCCATCCTAGCACCTTATCGATGATTCTACGGCGATAAAATATTTTATGTCGAATTTATCACCATAAGCAATAAAATGGCCAATCTGCTAATCTTAGTTTTCAAGTTAACCCTGGAAAGCAAATTTTGTCTAAAAAACTCAGTTTTCCTACAAGGAGATTATTGTTGCAGGGGAAACAACTTACGGGGCGTGTTTCAGTGTTGCATTTAACATGATACTCAGAAACTAAAGTTCGGTATAGGTTAATACATATAGCTAATACTCTTTTAATTGATCCCAATCCATATTTATTGTGCATTGAACACCCCACAATCATATAAAAATGCGGAATTGATAACAGATATTGTGACGCCTGGTAAAGTTAATGGTAGCGAGAGAGTTAGGAAATTAAATACTTGGTTTATTTATGTCACAGTTATTAATTACAGCATTGAAGTTATTCAAAATATTGGTAATTTCATTAGAGTTTATAATATGATATTTGTGAAGGAGGAGGAGGCCACACAATCCTCCTCTTTGGTGTTTTTCAACGGACCTCCAGGGTTTTGGAAAGTGGGTGGTTTCTTTTTGACACCTTGAATTACACTCGGAGTTTCCGGCTTATGGTCAGGTGTCGAATCCAGCTTTTGGTGTGCATGCTCATTGATTTCGGGGCAATGAAAGATAAAGGACCCCGCAATATTTAGGGTTACAAGTGTGGATATCAACGTGATTATCCTATCCCAGCTCACATTTACAAAATTGATGCTTGATCTAGATTTTTACTATGATAGATATGGACACCATTTCTTTTTATTAAAGACTGACATTATTTCGAGGCTTCGTCTGGAAAATGCAAGATTATTGGAAACCTATTTATCAAGCGTTGATATCACTTTTCTTTTTATACAGAATTTTTCTAAGGAATTTCTTCAGAAATGTTTTCTATAGGGCTATACATTCAGGACAATAAAAAAGCCCTACATTCAAACATCCAATAGTTGTTTTATATATATATATATATATATATATATATATATATATATATATAACATTTTACAAGATATATTTTAAATTTAATTATATTTTTTAAGAAATATATTTATTTAAAAGTTTCAAGTAAGATATAGCGGTTTTATTTTGAGAAAAATTTCGATTGCTTGAAAGTCTTTGAAAAATTATACCAAATAAATCACATTTTGGGCTTTTAAAATAAGTTCTATATTTTATTCTTAAATAAATATTCATTTTAGCTTTAACAATATTAATTTGCCATCTAAGATTTATGTTCAAAACATTTACTTTTAAAACTCTTTTAAGCTCATATAGCAATGAAATTTAAAGTCTTTCTCCGAATATGTCGTTAAACATTATAGTTCTGTAACATTATAATTCTGCAATATAATAGTTCTCTGTAACATTATAATTCTGCAATATAATAGTTCTCTGTAACATTATAATTCTGCAACATTATAGTTCTGTAACCACAGACAGGACAGTAGACTTATTTTCCAAAATCATGAAGTAATTTGTGTGATTCTTGCTAACATGAGTAGAATAAGTTAGATACTTCCTTCCACAAGAGGATTACTGACTCAATAAACTTCAAATTACTGGCTAATTTCTTTGATTCTCATACCAGTTTCCTTTCGCTTTTCATCCGAATAATCCAGTCGTTATAGTTCCTGTCAGAATGTTGCATCTTAATGGAGAATTGTTAGACAAAATGTTCTTTCTGTATTTTGTTTTTAGATGACTTTCACGAATAAATGCCTTTTCTTTTGTCGACATGAACAAAAGAGAAGTTTTCTTCTAGTAGAGGGGTTGTGATTCCACCGTTCTTAAAGTCAGTCTTTCAAGGAATTAAAAGAAAGATTCATTTAAGATGGGGTGATTTACCTTCCTGAAAACATTGTTACGAAAATTCTGCTTCAAAAAGTGATTATTGTAATTTACGATAATCCTTTTTTTATTCTGATAGAGTTGGAAATTGTTGTATTTCACTGTTTCTATCACATGAATTGTTCCGAAGCAATTTACGTTTAAAATAGACTTACAGCAGCGTTTTTCAAACTGTGGGGCGTGCCTCCCATTAGGGGACGTGATAACTCTACGATGGAACCATGAGCATATTGAAAAGTCTAAAGCAAAAGATTATTTTAAGAAATTACTGAAAGTAAACAAAATACAATCTGACATAATAAAAAATAAAACGCACATTTGCACTGATGTAATATACTTATAAATGTATCAATACTTCAATGTATTTGATAATGAATTTAACAATACTAAGGTAAGAACAATTTTAATAATTACCAGTGACCCCACGCTTTTATCATATGTAAAATTATATACAAAAATTTACTCTTATCTTGATAATGTGCTCGGTTTGTAATTAATCCCTTAAATGCCGATTAAAAGTTACGCAATTCGCTCCCAATGCTACCGGGCACTCTGTCAAGTTCCTTTTATCGCATTTCATAGCCTTCGAAACAATTTTATGGATAGAAATTGCTCAGAAGGTATCATAATTTGGAAAGACGTATATATACGTCTGGGGAAAATAAAGCTTTGCTGAGTGAAAAGTTTATATACGCCGGTGGCATTAAAAGGTTTAAGTCGTATTCTAGCTTTAGCATCAAAGTATAGTATAATAGAATTCATTACATTGTTATTGTATGGAGAAAGAGGGCATGATGAAAATTATGATTGAGTATTTGTCGCAAATATCGAAATTTTGTGAAACACTAGATTGCAATTTAATCTTTTCGAAAGTCCTTTGAATAAGACTAATAAGACCCTATATTAATATTCTAAATCAAATTTTTTTAAGTTATTGAAAACAATTAACCCCTTATTCCTTGTAGAAACATTCTATGAAGTGAGTAGGAAATATTGCAAATTTGCAAAACAGGAAATTAAACCTAGTTATTATTATGCCTAAACATATAATCAGAAAGTATAAGTGGTGTAACATTTAATACCAATAGTTTCTATAAGTACTACAAACAGCAATCTTTTCAAGTAGTTTCGCAGTATTTGCGAAAAGAAATGCTAATGGAAACATAATTAGACATCATTGAAAACTGAAGACTAAAAATTATTAGATATTCCTCATTTTGGGCCTTCTAATTGATTTTAAACAGATAGTTAAGATGAGTAGTGAATATACTTTCTAAAATATTATAAAATCCTTTAAGTATTTCATTATTAAAAAAATTGAGAAAAAAATCATTTTCATTTTTTTTTTACCCAGAATCTAATAATAATATAAAATTATATGTAGCAAAAGTTTTTTAACCACATTGATTTCTAAAATTATTAATAGAGAAGAGTCATGTATTATGGAATAATCAGGTAATATGGAATACCCAGGTTTGTCTCGGTATGTAGCTGCTATTGCGTGGGAAAATCAAGTACTACTGAAGTAGACTCTCAGGTTGCATTGCAGTGAGAGTTACACACTTATTGATGCCATACCACTTCCTACAGAACAAAGTGTGTTTTGCGGATTACAAAAGTGTTTGCTGGTAGGCTTTCAAACATTTTTACCCAGTGCTTCTCAAATTTTCAATATTGAACCAACATTCAATTAACATTTTCATCGCACCCTCCCCCTATACAAAACAATGAATTAATTCAATAATACTATATTTTGCCCTAAAATAAAACCCGAATTTAATTTTTATGCCACCGGACGTATATAAACGTCCGCCAGCTAAACATTAATTTTCGGGACGAAATGTCTTTCCAAAGTACGATCTTTTCGTGCACGTATCATACAATTTCCAAAGGGCTTTGAATGCAAAAAAGGAACCTTGACAGGGTTGGGGTTTACTTATTTCAGGGGATTTTTTATTTATTCCTTTTCTGTCCCCCGAAAAAAAAATCAAATTACACGCGCTACGTGTAAAGGTGGGATTGGGGAGCGAATCGTAACTTTTTAAAGGGATCCCATATTTTGAAACCGTGATTTTAAAAGGCACATAAAGGATTATTTTTTATGATATTTTTGTTTCATTTTGATTAGAATACATGTATAAAATTGTTTAAGGGAATTTGGGAAAAAAAAATTTTTTTTAAAAACAAATTTCCTAAAAAAAATTTAAATTAGAATAACTTTTTTCGGGGTTTTTTTTAAAAAAGCTTCTATTATAATAATATTTTGCCTTTTGTAAAGGAAAAACTCAACCTTTTTTTTAAAAATTCACATTATTTCAAAATTACAAAAATTTAAATAATTATCGGGGTTTTTTTTTTAAATTTTTCCCCCCCGTTGTCGTAAACATGGGTAAAACCCCCTTTAAGTTATATATTTAAAAATTAGTTGAGCCTCTGTACAGAGGGCTGAGCTTATACAGGCAAAATATTATCATAATAGAAGCATTTTTTACAAAAGGAGAATATTTTAAAAATGGATCATTTTATGTTCATTTTTTGTCCAAATATTGTACTTACATAATTTTTTATTGTAATATTATTCTTAAAACAATTTTATATACATTATCTAATCTAAGTAACACTAAATAACATAAATATTATCCATTTATACGCTTTTGCAAAATCACGTTTCCGAACGTAGTCAGATACCTTAATCGGCAGTTAAGAAAACCGTACAAATTATCAAGGTAAGTGTTAATACAAGCCCATGGGGGTTACTGGTAATTATACAAATGTTCTTAACTTAGTATTGTTAAATTAATAATAAAATACGTTGTTCAGTACTGATGCAATTATAAGTGTATTATATCCGTGTAAATGTGTATTTTATATTTTATTATATCAGAAGGAATGTTGTTTGTTTGCTTTCAGTAAATTACTACGTTTTTGAATCATCTTTTGTTCTTTAATAAATTAATACGTTTTGGAATAATCTTCGACTTTTCAATAGGATCGCGCCCTCCTCGTAAAGTTAACACGCCCCATGGGGGCTATACTAGTATACGTGTGCAACTTTAACAATAAATATAAGCATATTTAAACTAAAAGAAATGTTGTTTCTAATACTGTGGTCGTTTTTTAACTGACAATATTTTGTCCTTCAGTTTAAAGGTTCATTTTCCAAGATGACATGTGAGGTATTATGGATTATTAGGTATTCCATAATACTTGACGTGAAGCAATGAATCATTCCATACTTATACATAATTTGTAATAGACTTCATGTTTTCCACTAAAACACCAGAAAACAAAGACACTGATTGCATCTTTTGTAACGGCAAATTCTCCCGAAACCAACGAGGGGAAATTTGAATTTAATGCGTCGACTATTTTCTGTGGGCTCAATTTTATTGTATTAGAGCAGAGAAAGATTATCTTTGTGAATTTTGCAAGTAGGATGAAGCAGAAAAGTGACTTTTCACGTAATTTTAAAAATAGTGCTTTTATAGTTAAAAATAACTACGTTTTATGAAGTCTTAGTTAGTTTTCAATGGTTTATATAAACTACCTATTCGATATTACCCGATTATTCCGTAATACCGTCATTTATCATTTTTCTTCAAAATAATTTTTTTATAACAACAAAACAAATATTATTTTTTATTTATTATTGTTCCTTACAATCGTTTATAGTATAAATACACGATGATTTGGGAGATTTTTTTTGTCTAAAACCAGTAGTTATTTCTAGAAATGTATATAAAGAGTATTTCATAATACCCGACTCATATTTATATTAATTTGTAAAAAAAAACACTTTACGTTTATTATTTATTACAGATTCAGAATTTGTTTACATTTCTGCATCATGAAGTCTATATTTTGTTTAAATTGAATAACATAAATCTCTTTGTGTAATTGGGAACACCCTATTCTTTTGATGATAATTGATTTGAAAACACAACGTTTTTAGAACTAAAAATATTTCATATCAAAGGTTTGAATCTATGACATTTATTAAGTTTTTTTTTTTGGGAGGAATCGTTGCAATTGTGTCTTCAGTACAATAATTAACCAAAATAACTTTTTGTGTAAAGAATCTTTTAAAACAATCCTTGTAAAGATATCTTACCTCAACATAAATGATGAAAGAGAAGCTCAAATGCTCTAAAAAATAGCATCAACAATCAGCATATCACAATCAATCTGAAGATGAAAATCTTCTTTTGTTCAGGCGAATAGAAGTCACAGAATACGTAAGGAACAAAACATATACTGACATATTCTCGGTCGATTTCCAATTAAGATAAAGGTTAGTAGAAAAGACCATATTTTGATACTAGTTTATCAGCAATAAGTAACTAATTTGGTGGTATGTTAAGTGAACTTTTTGCAACCAAACTGAAGATTCAAACGAATCGTTTTCATACTATAGAAAATGAGAAGCATTGACTTATTGTTTAAAAAAAATCTTTTTTTTTGGTCAACTTGAAAAATTACAAAATACGATTTTTTTTCTTACAAATATTTTGTATGGAATAGTGTAACTTAGTGGAAGAATCCTTTTAATTAAATTTTTGGAAAGCAAAATGAGTTTCATGAAGATATCCACCACTAAAAATTCTGTTCAAGTAAAATATGAAATTTTATGAGCTTCCCCGGAAAAGATAAATGATTATGTGTTTAGAACAAAATATAAAGAGATAAATATTTTGGATATTAATAGAAAACAAACACTGCCATTAAATCTTACTAAAATGTTTGAATAAAATAATATTTTCCAACTTTTCGTTTTCCCCGAATTGGAAAAATATCTACCACGTGGCTCTATAGAGTTGGAAACACGTTGAGCACAATTTTTTTACCATCAAATGTTTAAGACGCTTCTTAACATTCGATAATTCATTTTTTAAACCTGTAACTTAAAATATTTCGAGCAGAACTTCACGAATTTTTAAATTCTTTTTTAATGACGATAAATCAGAAACAAGAAGAAACAGAGATATATCTTGGGAAACACTTATTTATAAAATTCATTATTTATGTTAATGAAGTCTACAGTATAATCCTCCATATTAGCATAATAGTTTAACCCATTAACTCCCATGTTAATTGACACAATTGTGTTTTGAAAACTATGACTGTACTATGTATAACTGAACAAAGCGTTAATATTTATGTGTTTAACAAAGTGTTAAAATTAATGTTTATAAAAAGATGCTTGGTCATATATCTAATCAAAACGTTAAAGTAAGATTTTTCCATTTAACAATTGTTATTTTAAAACTTGATTTCTTGAATGTTTTTAATATGAAATGCATGTATAATTTAGCATACGGTTCACTAAATCATTAAAATGGTTTTTAACACACACAACTGCCAAATAATTGTTTGTCATAAATTCTTCTGTATAAAATAGTCTGCAAAATTGTTACTTGGTTTTCAGAAATTTTTGAAAAAGTCTAACGGTGATATTTGTATAAACATTCAGATATTGCTTATAGACAAATGTTGTATTTTAAGATATTACAGCAAATGAAAATTTTAAAAAATCATATTTATTTTATTTATTAGAAAATATTCCAATCTAATAGAGTTTTCCCTAAAGGGGAAACTTTTTAAAGGGGAAAAAACTTAAAATTTTTTAAAATTTTCCAAGAAATACGTATTTTTTATTTTAAATTAAACAAAAAAATTTTTTAATTTAGATACAAATCACAAATAAAAAATTTTTATTTAATTTCCTTCTGAGTACAGAAAAAATATCTTTGAATAATAAAAAAAAAATCCGGGAAAGGGAAATTTTTTTTCCAATAACTGTTTTTTTTTTCCTTTTTATAATTCCTTAAAAGGGATTTTTTAAAACTGAATAGAAAATCTTTGAGAAGAAAATAATATGAATAAAAATCGAGAGCAAATATTCAAAAACTTTGTTACTAGAAGGGAAAAAAATTAAGGGCCCCAAAATGATTCAGGATGCCCTTGGGGGTTTAATTTTTGTCTAGAACGAAAATATAAAAAAATTTTTTGTTAAGATGACCCTTTTAAAAGGTTAACTTAAGAATTGATTTTTTTTTTAAATTTAAAAAAAAATATGACCCAAAAAATTTTAAATTTTTAAAAAACTTTCAAAATTTTTAAAAAATTATAAATTAAAAATAAAAATATTTCGTTTAAAAATCCCAAATTAAGGGTTTTTACGTTGCCGATCTTTTTTTTAAAAATTTTAGCTGTAATTGCTAGCAATAAATTGATTTATTAAGTTAAATATATCCTTATTACACTGTAGCTATTTTTATATACAGAGATAATAAATTTATTTTTTAAAAAATAAAAAAATTACCTTTTAAATTTAATAAAAAAAATTTAACATTTTTCAAATATTTTGAAATGCAAAAAATACATAATACTAAAATTATGTAGAGTTTAAAGAGTAGATACATTTTATAATTCTATTAAGTTTTATACATCAAAGGTTACTGTTTTAGAAACTAGTATGTGCCACGTAAAACTTATTTAATGTTTATTATAGCTATCTTTCTTATTTTAATACGCTTATAATTTTTTAAATTATGATTATATTTTAAACATTTTGTATTTTTATAAAACTTTATTTCTTTAGAAATAATGTGTAAGGAATAGAATTATTTAGTTTTAATTTCAAAGATTTATATCTATTTGAAAACTGTTTATATTTTCAGCTCTCGAGACTAATTGAACATCCCTAAGACCCCTTTTGTCAAATAGTGTAACACTTTTTTTATAAAATAATTGAATCTAAACAGATATGTTATCAGAAACCTCTCAGTCTATAACTGATTAAAAGATTTGTTTTAAAGGGTCTCAGGACCCTTAACTCGACACTCGGGAAAAACATCCTCCCTTCAACCAATGTAACTTAGCAATAAAACAAAACAGTAATTTGAATTTCTTACGCCATGATAACCATATATATTTACATTATTTCCCAATTTTTCAGAGAATTCTAGAAAAATTTTAAACAGTAATAAAACCAAAAATAATTTGGACAATTTTTCAAAAATATGAAAATCAGTATTTTACACCACGCAGGATTCTAAAGTACAAAATTGATTAAAATTTAGAAAATTAATTTTATTTGGCAGAAAAATGTTCACTTTTGAAGTTGTACTAACTTTTAAGAAATTTAGAAGGAAAAAAATATTTTTAAATACAATTGTAACGTCGTGAGTAGGTAACAAATGAAGATTGTCACAGCTTAATTTTAAAATAAAAGAATTATTTATTCGCTTCATAGGTTACTATAGTCACACTATACTATACTACACATAGTTACTATAGTTATAAATTCAAGTTATACCCGCCGGTGTAGTCAGTCTAAGACACGGAATTCCATCTTTTTCCTAAAAGGGCACTCGCTCAACTTTCAATCTTTTTTTTCTTTCGGGGCTCCTTCCAGTTGTCTCCATTCAAGGCTCTCCCTCTCCTAAAAAAACCATTTTAAACACCAAAGCGGGCCCCAAACCCCCCCTCGTCTCTTCTCATTGGCGGGCCCAAAAAAAGTCTCCCTTCGCCCCCGGCCATTTGTATATTTGTGCGGAAAAAAAAAATTCCCTGGCTGTCTGGAAACTAAAGCGCCATAATTTTATCTAATCTGAATCCCCTTATCCATCACACCACCGGGGTTCTATAATCCCATTCCCCGACCCCGGGCCGAGGCGACGGGATTCTTTCCCAGGCTTCGCCTTTGGCAATGGGGTGCCGCCCCAATTTTAAACCCTGCGGTGTCGGCGTTCGCCCAAAGTCAGACAATAAAAATGACCCCATCCACTGCATTTGTCCACCACGTGCGCTTGTACCATACCGTTCGGACCAAAAACTTAGAATAAGGAAGGGTGAGGTTCCCCCCAATCGAAGACGTCACAAAATTTTAAAAAAAAACTTTAAAATTTAAAAAAAAATTAAAATTTTAAAAAAATCTACATTTTTTAAAATTTTTTATAAGGAAGAACCTTTTTTTGAAAACTTGGTTTCAAATTGATATAAACAGTTTCTGAGATATCTTGGGTGCAAGCTAAATTTTTTTCTTTTGAGAAAAATAAAGTTACAGATAAAAAAGATATAGGGTTTTTGTTTAAGTTTCACTAGTTATTTTTCAATAACTTCGGAAATTTTTTTCGTATTAACAAAATGTTCATATCAAAAGGCTCAGAAATGTTGAGGCTTTAAACATGCTGTTGTGTTTTTCAAAAAATTGAAAAATTTGCAATTTGAGAGTCCTGAGACCTCTTAGTAAATTACATTTAATATTGATCCCATTCAGTATAAAGTTAACAAAATGCATTTGAATTGATGTAATTCAATTCAGTATTTCCCAAGGGCTTTATTTCAGATGCTAGACATTGGAGGAACATCTATTCTTTCATTCTTTTCGTCTTTTTGAAAATTTTTTGTTTCGTTTTTTTGGTTCAGGTATTGTTTTTTATCAGAAAAACGTACCCGACACCTTAAAAATCGTAAATAACATTTTTAGAACCCAAAAAGAAAAAAAACGTCTTTTGTATATTTGGAATAAAACAAAATGTGTACAATGAAAACGAAACGGAATGCTGTCACAAAGTAAGACTTGTGTTGTGCTCCACATTTATCAGCGAACTAAGAAGTATAAAGATTATGTTTCATTAATTATGTTTGAAGTTTAGCTTAGACAATAATTTATTTTAACCGGTAATATGAAAAAGCATATCCAAAGGGAAACTTTGTCCTAAAACTTAGTTACAGACTGGTACAAAACCTTTTGTAATAACTCATAATATCAGGGGGGAAAGTAAAAATCTTAGGGATTTTATTTCCAAACTTAAAATTTCAGAATCTAACTTTTTGTTTGTTTTGTTTTTTTGAATAATAATGACGCAGTTAAAAGAATTGGGATGGCAATTGAATTTATTCAAAGTACCGTATTTACTCGAATCAAAGCCGCCATCGATTCTAAGCTGCACCCCCAATGCTCTATATGTTTTTGAGGGAAAAAATATTTTAAAAAAATGTGTTAAAGGTTTCTTTGATATCCAATGATTAAATAATTATTTTAAAAAATTTTAATGAGAAATAATAAGAAATTAATAATTAATTTATTTTACCAGTATTAGAAACTTTCAAATACATACATGTATACTCTAATTACTCTAACCATCAGTATAATGTTTCGATAATGGCTCGTCACTCCCATTGTCACAGCTGACATCGAAATGGGTGCCGGCGTTGCCATTTTCCCACACGTTTCCTTCTTCCGTCCTATCAAATGAATTTGTTATGCAACATTTTTTTTTAAAAAAAAGGATGCATTGTAAAAGAATGTAAAATAATTATTAAATACTGTTGAACATTTACAAGCATATATGATATCATTCTGCTTACGCCATCAACGTATATTTATTTCAGCCACCACAGTTTTGTTTCCTTTTTTCCTGCATGTAAAATTGCCTTCTTATTCATACTTACTTCATAGTGAACTCTTATTTATGATATTAACAATATATTTGATGTTTAGGTGATTAAAAGAAAGGGTATACAAAAAACTTCCCTAATTACCAGCAGACAAAGATGTTTAGGACAGATTGAATACTGGAGATAAACTGTGGAATAAGATAAGTCATCGATGCAAGTGGCTAGAATGGATGGTTACATTTTTCCGTTTGAAAGGGGATTAAACCCAATTTCTCCAATCCAACAAATGTTTTGCCTTCGATTCTAAGCCACACACGATTTTCAGTAGCATTAACACTGAAAAAATAGTGCGGCTTAGAATCAAGTAAATATGGTAAGTTAGATAATCTTTAAATGTATCGTAGACAATAATTTGTTCAATTCTCGTAAAGCTGCTTTTGACTCAACCACAGTCTTAAATGAGTAAATGAAACTATGTTGATCTTTCGTTTTACTTATTATCCTCATGTTTTCTATAGTGCTGTTGAACCTGTAGAAACTCCAGTTGAGTTGAGTTGAGTTGAGTTTGGTGTTTTATGGCGCAAGATCCAGTTTTGGCTATACTGCGCCAAACATTCATAGGTCTGTTGGTCTGGACGGGGAAAGAAGAAAAGTAGAAATTGAATGACAAAATGGAGGGTCGAAAATAGAGAAGGATCACTGGGGTACCCCGGGGTCATGAAACCCATGTTTACCAAAGATAGTAAACCCCTTGGGAAAAGGAAAGATCACTAGGGTACCTCGGGAGTGTGACACCCGTACCCACCTAAAAAAGGTGAGCCCCCTGAGGGGGGTAGAAACTCCAGTTCATACAATTAAGATCTTGATTTCTGGTATGATTTTTCTTTTCCTTTATTTTGAATACTTAATATCCCCCTTAATCTTACTGAAAGACTTTGGAATAACTTTACTAGTCAATTTTGGGAAGCCTTATAATTCTTATAGGACTTATACAAATCTTTTACGAAAAGTTTTATATTATTACTTATTTATGTTATTCCTTTATATTTAAAACAATTCCCATGTAGATTCCGCTATAGATTTTAAAACATAATTACAGAAAATTTCAATTTTTGAGTACATTCGTTAACGTACATGTTCACTTTTTCAAATACAAAGCATTGTATAGAAATTTTAATATGTTTTGCATATGCAAAACTCAGTAGGAAGAATTCATACAATAATTTGCTAAAAAACTTTTGTATTTGAAGAAAATGTTCCTTCCTAATCAATACACAAAAATTTATTAAAATGAGCTTATTTAAAAATTGATAAAACAAATACACAAAGCTTTGGGTTTTTCCCCACATTAGTGATAAATAATTTTTCGAAGTATATTGTTTTTCCGTCTTAATTACACATTTTACGATAAATTATATTCTTTAAGCATTACCACCATATAAATATTGTTAGTACATCTATAATTAAACTTGTCTGATGTAGATATTTTAAGCAATAATTAATTTAAAAACTAATTTTCCATTTGAAAAGTAATATGATATCCGAAATAGGTTGTGTCATTTAACACATACACAATTACATTCTTACATTATTTTTATATAAATAAAGCATGTAATATGACACAAACATTTTTGAAGTCTTTTCTGTTAACTTTAGTATAGAATGATCAATTAATATTTTTAGCTGAATTTTGAAAAAGCGATATCATTATAAGAATATTTAAGGTAACAAATTTTATTGTAATTATTAGCAAATCATTTCATGATACTTATACTTTTATAATAAGAAATCATTCACTCTAATTTATTTCTGTCCCCGCAAGATCTGATGTCTGTCTTGTATGTTCATTTCCTTTACTCTAAAATTAATATTGTTATTTATTATTTTTATTCTTTATATTTTTTTTTCTATAAATCCCATGTCATAGTTTGGACAAGTTATTGAATAGAGTAATTCTCTAAGTAATTCCAGACATTTAATGAAATGACAATTAACATTAAAAAAAACTTGATCACTTTTATGTATAATATGCCTTAAAAATGAAAGAAAGAAACACTTTCAGCAAAACACAGTGAAGTTCGCTCATATCTGCATTGTCTTCTAAGGATCTTCCCTCTCCATTTTAACACGGTTTTATATTATTTATTAATTCCATTTCTTACAGGGAACTTATTACCGGAAATGTGTTAATAGAAATATATTAAAAATCAAACTAATATCATCTTACAGCTTCACATATGATATCTTTCAAATTCAACTGAAAGAAGAGTTTAAAATAGAGACTACATCAATGAACAAATGCCTTTAGCAGAGAGTATTATAGAAGGTTTTTATAATGCTGTCACAGAAATAAATTTAGATAGCACTTAGAGTCTGAAAATGCAGGTGATTATCAAAAAATGAAAACACCTAGCATTTATAAAGTATACTATTATTTTGGTGTAGGACCACCATTGGCATGTAATACAGCTTGGAGTCGCCTAGGAATGGATTCGTAAAAGTGCTGAAAAACATTCAGAGGAATATTGTATCATTCATCATGGAGATGTTGTGAAAGTTCTAGGATAGATGGTGGCGGAGGATATCGATTCCGTATTGAACGCTCTAAAATAAACCATAATGGTTCAATTATATTGAGGTAGGGTGACTGTGTGGGCCAAGGTAGATGTTTAACTTCATCCTCGTGTTTATCATAGGGTGATTAGACAAGTCTCGCTGCATGGATAGGTGCATTACGACCTCGAAAATTCCATCTCCTGCAAAAATAAAGTTTCATCATAGGATGGATCTAGTCAGCTAAAATTCCTCTCTACTTCTTGCCAGTGATTCTTCCTTTCAGGGTTACGATTCGTCCAGAAGAAAACCATGACACGACGACCCATATCATTGACGTTGGAAAATAAAGATGCTGTTGAGTTCTGAGGTGGCTTTTGCTGCAGTTATTTGCTTTATAGGATTACAATGCGCTTCAATACTCGCCGATCTGTTTCACTGAACTTATCATTCCGTCGCCTATTTTGCTTTGCCGAACTTGCCTTGCCACATTGTGTGTATACAGTTATGACTTTAGACACCGTACCTGTAGAACCTTAAGCGTTGGAATTTTTCAATCTCACTTGCTACAGCTAGACGTGTTCGTACAATTTAGCCTCTTCAAAAATCTGAGATGACCGACATTTTACGCTCTTAGAAAAGTCCAAGACTTATAGAACTTCAATAAAACTACTACATACTACCAGATATATACATTTCTATTTATAAAAACACTGGCTGCAATTATAATATTTCAATGCTTACGAAGCACATTTAAAAATGTCACTTTTATTCACAGATGATTATATTATTTTGATAAACCACGTATATACATGTAATAAAATCAAGAATTACTTTAATTTTTGGCAAGCTCCACTTTGTTCTTTTAAAAAGGTTCTTACTTTTGTTAATCTCTCAAACACAATGAATTTCAGAATATATTTCTTAGAAGTAAAGAAACTATCAATGTTTTAATCTACCGTAAATTTTAGTTTTATAATCCTTGAAACTCTTTGATTAAACCTTGGAAATAACAAAACTTTATAAGGACTATATTTTGTTCCTCGAATAACACACCAATAAAAATATTCTATGTGATTTTTTTTACACCTTTTTTCAAGATAAAGGCATAAAATGTGAATCTTGTTATAATCTTATAATTGTTTTGTAAAATTAAGAATTTTCCGACTAAAAATACGTGATATTTTTTCTAAAATTGCAAAGTCTAAATTCGAGTTTTTCATTATATCATAATGAAGATTATAATGATTTATATACTTATTAGGTTTTTTTTTTTAGATTTAAAGGAAATTCTAAAAATTAAGAATTCAAATAAAGAGGAATGGAAAAAACAAGGGTAGTGTTAACGCCTGATGCACGTTTGATCTCACATGGCTTAATGTCCTCTCTTTGGCGTGGCGTAGAATTTAGGAGAGGGGGATGAGCTCAAGAATCCCCCTCGTTACTTTACTGGGGTGCAGAATAAGGAGGTCCATCACCAGCCCTCGTGTTAGAGTGTGACGTTAATAAACTTTCACTCCTACTCGGTCCGACCACAAGCAGCCGATGAATACATAATTATATATGTGTACCCTATCCAGTAACCTTATGATTATATACATTGAATGATGAAAATTTTTCAAAAAAATCGGAATGATGTTTTTCATTTATCTATTTATCGCAGTTATTTGATTTAATTTGTAGCATCACCTAGTTTTTTTTATTTATTTATAGGATAAAGCGTTCTAAAGTTAAATACAAATAAATTTGTAAATAATTTACAAAGCTCTGTCATATGAGCAGAAATATATTACTCTATGGGAACTTTCTATCAGCGAAATATACCTGTTTCACGTTACATTCGGTAACTTAAATTATAGCTGAAAGTATATTTATTTGGATTTCATTGTTGCGGGATTCAATGTCGCTATTCAATAATTAAATTATTAGCATAGTGACTCTCATATTTTAAAATTAAACAACCGTAATCATCTTTAAAATATAATTCAGAAACAGAGTATGTATTCCATGAAATTTGCCAAAACAATGCATAGCATTCAATTTTAGTAATAGGAAATAGCTTTCAACTTAATTTACTTTCATAGGATAAATACTCGAATCGGATATGTATGATTATAACGGCTGATTGTAATCAGTTGTTTATTGTTTAATTTAACTGTATGACACCTAATTGCAAAACTTTTGGATATAGCAGGATTAATAACATTAAAAGTAATCTCATGTGTTTAAATAAATGGAAAATGTTTATTAGGCGAATTTATTGTATTTTAATGCATCATTGTTTTGCTTTTAAATTTCCATCATCGTAACTGGTTATATATATAGAAAATATTCCATACCTTTATGTAGAAAGGCATTAGTTTAATTTATTCGTCTGTTAGTTTGATTTTATGTTATTTTAGAGCTCCACCAGAAATATTGAGTAAAATCCTATTTTAGTCCACACCTTTGGCATAGAAGAAACAATTTATGCCATAATGTACCAGCAGGCCATTTTTTTGTACTAGGCGTCTAACTAATATGAAGATGATAAATCGCCATGTTGGTGATAAATAAAGTCGAGAGCTAAAATGGGATTCATCCTCGATTAACTTCCGTCCTATGTTACACAATGCGTGGACCACTTTTAAAATTAAATTTACAGACAATCCTATTATTCTTCTTAACTCGCTTCATATAACTAAGATTTTTTTTTTACAGGAATGTATAAAATATTTTATTATTTTAAAGCAATACTCTACTATTCATATGAATAAATGTATGTATTTCTCACATAGATAGCTAATCTTTTAAAGTTTGTGGCATCATTGGTATAAAATAATACTAGCGACTTAGCACTTAACTGCTGTTTCAATGTGAATGTTATTTGCAAGCAATTAAAAAAGAACAATTCGAAAAAAATTGCCTTACTGAATATACATACTTAAAATTTTTAAATAATACATTATCTAATATTTGAATTATACACATGATATAAAAATTCATTTACTACTAAGTTATTTTTAAGAAAAATTTTCCCACCTCATTTCGACCTTGGGAAGACGTAATGGCATCAAAACCAAAAATAAGAAAATTTACTAATAATTATAAATCTATAAATGTGTGATTTCTCGAGTTTCTTTGTTCCAAAATTATACTGTTCTTTTTTTTTTGAATTAAATCTTATGGAGATGACAAATAACATACCTTTTCGTAAATGTTCTAATTACAATAAACAAAACTTTTAAGAAAAATAATAAGCAACAGAATTTCCTATTTTTAATATATTATCGATAATTTTCCACTGATGTGTCATGATATTATCACATAATTATTTTCATCAGTAGGAATTTTTTTAAAAAGAAACATCTAATTCAATTCATTAAATTTTATCGCTTTACCTTGCTATTACTTATCCCACCCGATTGACATTAACATCAGATCGATGCTCACTAAATTCATCGTAACTAGTATCTATGGTGTTGGGAAAAGGGGGACTGGATTACGTTTTTACTAGCCCGTTTTGGCCCCCAAGTGGCTCCCCATTCTTCCCCAATTTTGAGGACGAAGAGCCCAGGCGGTCTTTCACCCCTTTTTCCCTACCACCAACCTTTTGGCCAATAGTACTTTGGATCCCACATTTGAATTCCCCCTCCAAAAAAGTACTATGCTTTTCAATTTTTCCTCCTTCACCGGTTCGAACCGGCCCCTTTCCCAACAGTCAGGGTTCCGGGAAAAAAATTTTCTTTTCTTAAATTTTTTGGGGTGTCGTCACACATCGGTTAAATCCCCAAATCCAATATTTTCGACCCAATTTTCAATTCTAATTTTCATCGCGGCCCCCATCCCATACAATAACAATGTACTGAATGCAATAATATTGAACTTCGACGCTGAAGCTAAAATGTAACTTTAATTATAAAGGCAAATTATCAAGATGTAAAACCAGGGTGGGCAGATTTTTCTAGGGTACGGGCTCTCTTTTGAAGGTGTTGCGTCCCCATTACGTACATGTGGTCATTCGGGTTTAAAAATTGATGGTTTTTTTTTTCTTAACATTAGTTATCGATATTGTTTTCTCTTTTAAAAGATGACAGATTACTGCAAGACGGTGATGCATGAATGTATTCAATGAAACAGTAGAAGAAAATAAACGAACAATCCTAAACCAACATGTATTTAAATTTTTGCGCTTTCATCCCCCACGCCATCGCAGGATATAGCATCAACACGAGAACCCAATCCCGTGGAAACGAGGGGTGTGGAATTATGCCTTAATAGGCAGTCCCGTGCTATCGTGTGCTAAGGACTGATCATCAACATGTATTCTTCCCTTCAGTCGATGTGGGGAAAATTATTTTACTACGTGGTGTTTTTTTCCCTCTACGTACTAAACGTGTTAATCGCCCGTGTGTTTCCGGGAAGATCATGTTTGTGTTTCTATTTATCTAAAATTTGCTTAAAAAAAAAACAGTTGAATCGATCGTGAAAAACCAATTATCCTGTCTAGTTTTGTGTTCCCCTAAATATTTCCTTTACTATGTGCGTCTTAGGTTTTAGTAAAGGCGGTCACCCCAAAATGTCTTGGTGTTCCACCGGTCGATCACGATCAACTTAATGCCATCTCTGGTATTAAACTTTGTATGCATAACTTTTAAGTAATAGATATTTTAAGTAAGTTACATTTAAATAACAGGATAAGTACTACGTTTCTTTACCTTTCTAGTTTTTAAACTGGAACAGATAGCAAAATAATATTTAATTAAATATTTAGTTCCTCATCCCTTTATCTCTTAGGTGTAATCATCCATTTTTAACAATCTTACCTTTGTGAAACTGGATTTTTTGCAGTGGTTACTTTAAAAACAAAACACAAAGATCACAGCTAAACATAGAAAAAGAACTTAAAGTTCCAACATCTAATGTTAAACTTTCCTTTCAAAAATTGCCCTGCAAGACAAGCCCAGGGGAGTCACTAGTTAATATTAAACTTGTTCTAAATTTAGTATTGATAGGTTAATTATCAAATACATTGTGCAGTACTGATACATTTATGAATATATCATATCAATGTAAATGTGTATTTGGTTTTTATAATCTAAAAACTTATTCTGTTTTGCTTCCTTTTCAGTAAATTAATATATTTTTAAGTAATTTTTCATTTTCGACTTTTCGATAGGCTTGAGCCCCCCTCGTAGTTTTATGATGTCTTCCAAGATGAGCGCGCCCCACAGTTTGAGAAACGGTGGCTCAATGTGCTTACATCTTTTTATTGACTCCCAGGCCAGATTCTCAAAATTATGCTAAGAGGGTTGTCATATTCTCTTCGAGGCCCATAGTTGGGCTTACAGCGAAGTATCCATTGACAGTGGGTGACAGCTCAAGGGAACGACATGAGGTAAAAATTATTAGCATTACTTTTCTTTACTTGATAGATGCATAAACAATATTGAAAATGATATATACAAAAAAAGGAACATAGAAATGAGATATAAACATATGTAATACTACAGAAAAAAAAGAATATAACTGAAAGTTCTTCGATAAAGCGAAAAAAAAATTATGTGACATAACGTACTCGATTTTTTGGAAAATGTACATGACCTACTGATTTTTTCGTATACAGGGTCTGTTCTAAAAGTAGTAGGTCTGATTTTTTTTTCTGATCAAACGGACGGACGAGAGGCGGTGTGCACGCACACGATCAGTGGAAGAGGATATTAGGAATGCTAGGAAAAATCGACGTCCGGCTTTCGGCTTTTGAAAAGAGCAGGTCGCTTGTACTATGAACCCCTGTCAAAACGCCTCGTCGCGGAGATTCATGGTGAGTTTTCTGGTGCAGTGATACGCCAGAAAGTGGTAGTATAAAGCTTGGTAATACAGGCAAAGAGACTCACAACATGATTAAAGAGGTCTAAGGCGATGTTGCCATGGGTAAATTGGATGTTTTTGAGTGCCACAAGCTGTACCGAGAAAATATGGAAAGTGTAGAAGACGACGAACGCTCCGAACGCCTTTCTACCAGCAAAACTAACCATTTACTGTGAACAGTGATCGTAGGATAAGTATCAAAATGATTGCTGATAAACTGAGCATTCCGCTCCATATAACAACGCAACGACCTTTGAGCATGGCAACCTACCAAGCCCCGCAGTGTTCCGCGTAGTGGAGTATCTTGCCCAGAACAATGTGTTTAAGCGGCCTCATCTCCTCTACAGCCCCGACTTGGCACCGCCACACTTTTTTCTGTCCCCAAGAATAAAACCTCAAGGGAAGCATCACGGTCGAGGATGTTCAACAGGCCGCAGAGTGGCTAAAAGCACCGGGCAGGCGTTCCTGGAGGCGAACGAAAACTTGAAATCTCGTTGGCAGCTGTGTATAGATGCGGAAGGGTGCTACTTTGAAAAATTCAAATCTTTTGTACTATTTCCATGAATAATTTTTTTTAAAAAAAATTAGTCTTACTACTTTTAGTACACATCCTGTATATTGGATGTTCGTTAGTAGATACTTTATCATCCTTTGATAGTCTCCCAAACCAGATTCTCAAAACTATTCTAAAGGTTTGCCATATTTTCTTCAGACCCATGGTTAGATTGACCATACAATAACCTCTATGCCATCAGGGCTTAACGTAATGTTGTTGATTTTATGAAACCCTTTTTAGCTCTTATTATAAGGAATAAATACATTCACATCAAAACAAGATATTTGTCCTGGTAAATAAAATACTGTGCATGGGTAGAAAAATAAAATTGCTATATGATTAAAGGCAGACAAGAAACATCACCCTATAAATATTATCTCATTGCGGAAGAAGCTGTCTGTTGTATCAATTCCGGGATTCTGATTTGTCTGGGATGTCACTGTTTCATAATGTATTCGTCATTCAGCAACAACTCAAGAGGATATTAAACACACACAAAATATTTAGCTTGATCAGACATATCCTTGCATCTGATGTTGACAATATCATTGTAGTTTTTAACTATAGCTTATAATTCGAACTGATAGGGCAGTACATAATAGGAGTGTGACCTGTATTGTTTAAACGAGTGCTACGTTACTGCTTCAGTAATTATTATTATCTATTCAAGTAACAATTATATATTTGATGCAAGTTCAATTGTTGCTCGCTATTTATCCTTCTGATATTATATTCCAATGTTTTGCCGATTATTGATTATTATGATAGTTCTTTACTGCCAATTGTCTGTATGTCAATCAAGTCTTGTGTTTAGAAGCAATAACTGCTATTTTGCGACGGTTCATTGTACTTTCTTTGTCCTTCTACCTTTATTTCGAATGAAAGACTATTCTTTTCTATATGTTTATGTATAGTCTTAGTGATGATGAATATATGCATTCATATTTTTCCACACAACAAAAACCATGGTATCCTACAAATTCTTGAAAAGAAACTATTTTCGAAATAGATGTGTTACCTAAACACATCATTCAATTGTAAAATAAATTCATTGTCAACCTATTGAATATATTGCTATACAAACAGTTCAGATATTCTCCTTTGTTACGTATTTAATTACAGAGTTTTCATGTATAGTATTATACCTAGGAAATTATTTATTCATTGCAGTGACTTTGCTTTTGTCATCCATTTTGTAAATCCTAAAGGGTAAATATTGAAAGAAATATGAGAAGTAAGACTAATGTGTAATTACATCCTTAATCCTAATCATTTCAATCTTGAAATTTTTCAATAAAAATTTATTTTCAACAGGTAGTTGCAAATAGTCACATAGAAAAAATAACAGAGAATAACAAATACTTTATTTTTAATTTATTTATTGCTTTTCTTTTTTGAAAAAAGTAATCTCGAATTGAAATTAAAATAACCTTTTTGTACTTTTTCATGTAAAGGTATAATTTAATAAATATCGTCCAATAAAAAAGGCAGTTAGTTTTAGAAAGTAAAAGTTTGATATGTGCATTCTTTTCATTAAATTTATTCCAGCTTCAATTTTTCATACGTAGATTTTAAAAATAAATAAAATTTTATGTCCATACCATATTACTTCTGGAAAGTGACTATAAAAGGAATATCGGTTAAAGTGGCATGTAAAATAATGTTTAGCAGTAAAAGTTAGTTTTCAGAAATACAGTTAACTATAGGTCCAGCTGAGTGGCAAACATTGCTTTGACGAATATAATAAAATAATAACAGGTATTTTTTCAAGAAAAATGTTTCACCTTTATAAGATTTATTGAAAATCATGTTAAATATATATTTCTGATAAATAGGCATTCTGTGTTAGTTCAAAACAATATATTAGAGGTTTCCATCAAAATATAGACTTTTTAAATATAAAATGTCTGTAGTCATATGTGAATAGTTTCAATAATAGTAGATAGAAAAAAAAGAAAAATCAAAATAAATCTTAAATTTCATATATTTTTTCTACAATATAGTGTTTCAATGACCAAGTTATTGTATTCTGGAAAAACATTGAAAATTTATATTCCTTTACACTACTTAAATTCCCAATCAAAGTATACCGCTACATTATATATTTTTCTAGAAAATTTAAAAGATACTCACATTTTGACACAATTCTATTATTTTATTTGTATAAGAAAAAAAACCCTTCATGTTATTAGTAACACCTAGCTTAAAAAGATGCGTCTAAAAAGACAGAAATCCAATTAGTGTGCTTAAATTGATTTTAAATAAAATAGTTAGAAATAATGTCAAAATAGTTTTAGTACTAAAATGAATTTGTACTATTTTTAAATACCCTTAATCCGAAAGTTTTTAAAAAAAATCTGTTTACTTAACTAAAAGAAACCAAAAGAAAGAACTTCACAGAAATTTATCCCTGTAAGTATTTGTCATAAATAATTAAACAATTATCTCAACATACAAATGCGAAATACAAATACAAATTACAATCTTTTCTGCTCACATTTTAACAAATTCTCTTTGAATTTTTAATAAACGTAATGATAATGATAATACTTTTTTTTTTAAAAACAAAAGGATTTTTCTTGTTTACGGTAAAAGAAAATTTGTTTTGTACTTAAATTATTCAAATATTGTATCAATATATATTTTCTTCCAGTTAATTTTTTATTTATAAATAAATTCATCCTTTTTTTATTATATTTACATAATGAATGTAAATGTATTTCTCCAAGCAAAATTTAGCGTACTTTCAATAATTTATAACTTTCTGCAACTCAATTAAATATTTAAGAAGGGAAAAGTTTATTTATGTAAATCATTTAATGAATATAAACAATCCACATAAACTGTATTGAACCATTTTCAAACCCTTGTCCTTAAGCAAACATTTCGTTTTTAAATATTTAATTTACTTGAGTTGTAGAGAATATAAATTGACAACATAAATTTTTAACCACAACTTTTCATGACTTTTATATTTAGATATAGCATATCTTAAGAAAAACTACATTAAGCAAATTTTTAAGTATTTATATATTAGCCGAATTAAATCAACAACTACCATAAAATTGGTGTATAACGCGCACCTATACTTTCAAGGTGCATTTTTTAATTTCTAAGTATATTCGCCGTATAACGCGCACTCCCCTTTTTTTTGACAAAGAAAAATAAAATGCAAGTATACAATGCTCTTACATTTTGAAATCATTTATTCCAGGCATCATTACAAACTTTAGGAAAACATGTTACACACACAGTTCTAGCACTAGAACTCTTTAATTTCATAAGGAATGCCATTTGTTTTATTTCGATACATATTGAAGGCTATTATTTTCTACTATGCTTATATTTTTTCTTTAATTTTAAAGATCTCATTTTATACCCTGCGTATAACACACACTCGTAAATTTTGATCTTTTTTGTTGTTTTTGTTAAAAGTGCGCGTTATACGTTGGATTTTACGGTAATTATTAATGAGACTTCACACACACACACAATTTTCAGCATGTTTCTCCTCCTGTATCGAAATATCGATTAAAGATATCGTAACTTGGTTCTACCTTTAGAAACCTAACGAAAACTAAAGACCTGAAATTTTAGATAGTCCTAGGGAAACAGAAAAGAAAGCAAAATGAAATATTAAAATAAATTTATGAAAATTTAAAAGGGGCTTGTTAATTTTTGTGAAGAATCCCTTTTTAGTTAAACTTTTAATGGAATTCGAGATCCATTTATTACTTTTTAAACCAACAAAATGATGAAATGCAAATCATATCTAAAAAATAAAATTCCTAAAACGTTGCTCTTATTCTTAATATATGTGGAAATGATATTTTAAACTGAAATACATGTATGTGTCTCTTGATCCAACATTGAAAATAATTCATTTCATTTAAAATTTTGGTACTCAGTAAAATATAAAAAAAAAAATATTTTATCTATACGCCTTGAATTGTTTGAGTTATTTGCATTAAATTTTAAAATTACAAAAATTTTTTGGGGGGCATTTAAAAGTTTTTTTTTAAATTTTTTATTCGGAAATTTTGGGTTTTTGTATTTCAAATAAAACACTTGAGTAGGAGAAAAAGATGCAAATAAAAATAAACACTTCCATATAACTGTCGGATTAGACTCCTTTTTTCTAGCATATCTAAATTTTTGATGTTAAACAAGATTTATGATAAATTAAAATTGTGTTCAAGTTCAAAATATTGTTAAGCTATTTATTTATTTTAATATGACACCTTTTTTTAATAAATCTCGCTATTTTTGTATTTGATCAAGATTTAAATACTTAGAATTACATTTCAAAAAGATTTTCAGCGTTTTGTTTAAAATTTTTTTTAATAAAACTTTTTTTTTTTTCAATTTTATATATATGATATATATATATTTACACTTAGGTTCTACTACTTCTTCATTTTATTTTATAACAAATTATATATATATATATATATATATATATATATATATATATATATATATATATATATATATATATAAACAAAAAATTATATTAACATGTTGAAAATTTTGAAAAGGGGAATTCAAGTATTTTTGATACTGCTATGATTGGTTTGCTATTCGTTTTATTTTTTTTTCTATTCGTAATAGTTTTTTATCTATAGTTATTTGCACCGCATTTTATTGCAATTTAATTATTTATGCTTGTTTTAATATCTTCTTAAATTAAATTTTATTCCAACAATCAAAGATAATTAGAGGCGTGCTATAGGCATATGTATTTGCTTAGCAACGGTTTAATTTTTCTAAAAAAGGGGTTATGGACTGAAACGGTAAAACTTAAATGAACAGTGAGATGATTCTTCCTGTATGTCAGCTTATCGTTCCTGTTGTTCTGAATAAAGATTAAGTATTCTTTATATTCTTACAGACTTTGGTCAGCGAATATAATCTCATTTGGCATCTACCCTTAAGGAATAAGTTTTTATATGTTAATCCCAGTTCTATATTTTCTTCTTATGGCGCTTTGATCTATTATATTTATGGGATTTAGTACACGAGCATATATACATACACACACACACACACACACACATATATATATATATATATATATATATATATATATATATATATATATATATACAAGTAGCTATAAAACCTACGTATAACTAGTCAAGATAGGAAATATTGGCAACAGTAGTACAATAACAAACTCCTGGCCTTAGGAACCAAGATTGCAGGTTTAAACAAGATTCAGAGCTAGCCAACCTTCACCTGTAAATTGCCTAAACCACTGAGCCAAAGAGAAAGGAAATAATAATATTAGGAGAGAAATTTAAATATTACAAATAAAATCACTATACTATTAAAATATAACGATAAAACCATAGCTCACAAGTATTCCCAGGTATAGATTTAAAGTCGAATATATATATATATATATATATATATATATATATATATATATATATATATATATATATATGTATGTATGTATGTATAATCATCCGCCGAGTAGTATGATTTCTTGTAACTAACTATTGATCGTCTCGTCGAGAATGTATGTAGATGCAAATATCTTGATTAGATTGATGGGGACACATTTTGTAGAGCAGTAATTCTTGTATATTTACATGTACAAGATATCACGAATCCAGATAAGCAGCTACACAAAAACAGGTCAGGAATTAACATAACATCGTGGCAATAACAGTACGCACAGAGAATTTTCCGTAGATGCCAACTGGATGTTCCAAAACCCATATGACTTTCGGAAAAATATCCACTGACTCTTTGACAGCTATCATA
This sequence comes from Trichonephila inaurata madagascariensis, assembly GCA_019973955.1. Classification (NCBI taxonomy): domain Eukaryota; kingdom Metazoa; phylum Arthropoda; class Arachnida; order Araneae; family Nephilidae; genus Trichonephila; species Trichonephila inaurata. The sequence goes on from BMAV01003123.1 coordinate 96,411, forward strand.
CAGGGTCACTTACATAACCACTTATCTAAAAAGCTAATATCTTATCTATTAAAGTTTTGTATAATCTTGTAAGGTGGGTAAACTATAAGTTCATTGATTTACTGAGTCCTGGAGGGCTCAGAAACGTTACAAATTAAAAAGCCCTTAAAAGAATATTAACATAAATTATTACTTACATATAATTAGAAGCAGCACAAAAGTAATTCCCGGTTTGCCAAAAATTGCACACAATCTTAGATATTGAAAGAAAAAATCAAGTCCGTCTATTAAAAATAGAATGTTTCTGTTTTCTTTGTTATGATATACGTTACAGAAATTTCTAGTTGAATTAGATGACTTCAAAAAAATACTAGACATCATTTAATATAAAAATATATATTGAAGCATACATATCTAGCAAGAAAATCCGCAGAAATATTCTGATTTATTTTAGCAAAATTAGATAAGAAAATTTGGAAAGCCATATCCTTTCAATGAAATTCAGGTAGATAAATCATAATTGCGAAGTTAACCAATTTTCTCACATATGACCTCACAAATTACCTTATTTTTTTAGAAGAATTCTGTTTAGATAGTTGACAAACTGTCACTCTTGAACACAAAGTCCAAAACTATCCTACTAAAAATAATAGAAGAAATTTAATAACAAGCTGATAACTTGGTGGTTGATTTTATGGGTGTAAAAAAAAGGTCATATTAAAGGAAACTATAAATTAAACAGTAATCTTCAATAATCGAGTGTAAATACTTTTTAAAATTGCAGATGTGTGATACAGGCATTCATTGACAGTAGAAGGACTAGAAAAAAAAAGAGATAAATTGTATGGTATCCCTGAAACATGACAAGCCAAGTCACTATTGACAGTAAGTCATGCAAAAGAGGAAAGATGAGTCCAGTACTTCGAGGTCATAAATCCTGCATTTAAGTAAAGAAGTTAAAGCATCGGAGGAGCTGAGTGACGTGGAATATATCAAAAAGAATTTCGATATACGATTTAATCATTTATAAGAACACTTAAAACATTAACTCAATCAGAAAATACAATTTTTTTCCATCGTCGTCCCAAAGCGTAATATTTTCAGCCTATTTCAGTTTTTCTTCTAGATGTTGTTTCAACAAATCTAGCGTTTTCTTCCATTTTCATAAATATTGTATTAGTGTTTTTCTGATAAGTTTCGAAATTTCAAGTTCATTTTTTAGTTAATAGTCAGTCGAAAAATTTGTCGGTCATCCCGTGCTGAAAAAATTCTATTTCTTCCAGGTCATTTTATTTTGTTTGAATCCTCTTTTTTAATTGTGACATTTTAAAAGGCAGTTTTAAAACGTTTCATTAAATTAATTATTTTTCTTTCATATTTGATCAACTTTAAAAAATTATCTCACTTCACAATCAAATAACTCCTTGTCTCACGAAATCTTTTAAGAAAATTTAGGCGACACTATCGAAACCTTTACCATTGCTTCTTAAGTATTGCTTTCATGAAATACAAACATTTGCATTTTATTAGTATGATGTGATGTATAATATGCTAATTTTCTTATGTGTTTTATAATTTCTTTACAAACATTTTAATTTTTTGAGAAAAATAATTAGATTTTAATAAAATTTGTTATTTTTAAAGATACAGCTAGATCACACAAAAATATTTCAAAATCGTTTTTAAATACACACGTTAAAAGATTGTACAGTACATTTTCTTCAGGGAAATGAACTAATTTGTAAGTGGTTCTGTAATTTCCTAACGCACTATAATCCTTGCAGTATAATATTATTTTTACTCATCCTTCAGTATTATTGCAGTAGTGTGTGAATAAATTACTCTGTTAAAAATACGAATTTTTAGTAACAATATTTATCAAATGCATCACACCCATACATAACTTACACATACATTAAAAAATGTATCATCTAGACTGACTTAACAACATCACCAGTAAAGAGCAATGCCCGTTTATCTTTTAAGACAACAATATATATTTATTGAATATATATATATATATATATTATTGAAAATAGGAAAGAGCTTAGGATGCCAATGATTTCTTAAGGGGGTTCATCCATGTGATTGGTTCAAAAAGATCAATTTTTTTTTCATAAATTGCTTCTCTTAACATGTCTAAAATACAGTGGTAAAGTAATTTTTTTTTTAAAATTTGAAGTCGTTATAAGGAAGCAGGTGTTAGAAGAGCAGCGGAGCGCTAAGTTAAGATTTTCATTAGTTTAATCGGACTTGAAACCTAAAACGCGTTTTTCTCAAAGCCGTTTTTCAAACTTTCCTCCATAATATCTCAAGAACGGTGGCTTGACCGAATGACTTAGGGGCATTAAGGTATAGGGTCCCTTAACGTTATAGGGTTATAGGGCAGACTCATCACATATATACGCACCAAATGGACTACGATTATTCCAAAATTCAAAATATTTCTATTCTTTATAACAAAAACATAACAAAATAAATCCATGAAATTCGTAACCTTTTCTTCAGAAGTCTACGAAAAATCCAATTTTTGACATTTTCAATTGAGTATAGTCCATTCTGTGCATTACGGCTTATACATTAAGACGCTGTTATTTTTTTTTTAATTCGAATAAGCCAATCAGCCGGAATCGTGAATGAAGTGAGCGTCCATTTTTTCGAGGCGGGTGTGTTCAGAGCGCTATAACTCCCGTTCTATAGGATATTTTTGGCTAAACATTTATATACATACTCTTAAAATATATGTAAATAAACGATAAGAAACTTAAAGCTCTATCTTTTTACTGGTAGTCAAAAATATCCATAAGAATGCTTAAATACAGGTCGTCACATGGGTAAACCTCTTTAAGTTAATACAATAGAAGGTTCAATTTTATTTAAAAAGAAAAACCTCAATTACCTTAAGGCTTGGGAAAATGAAATAAGTTTGAATTTTTCAACTGCCTTCAAGCACTGAAACAAAAACGAAAAAGTTTGCACTTCATAAATTAAAAGAATATTAACAAGTGGTTATCCATAAAGTGAAAGAATTAAAAAATTCTTTTATTCTGGGAGAATTTAAAAGTGGAAGGAAAACATTATTCTTTTGAATAAAATAAATAGTTGAGAAAATGCTTATGTAAGATGAACAAAATTGAGAACTAAAGCGTTATGTTTTCTTTTACAAATTCCTATACGAAACTTCTGTTAGTGATATAATTGTCGATCAATAAAATATAACCAAAAATAAAAGGAAGCTCAATTAAAGATTTCTAATGGGAATGTATTTTCCAAATTAAATTTAATTTTTAACAAAATAATCTCACAAGATTTTCTTTATAGTTTTAATTCTTTATTTCACGGACAGATGAATGAATGCACAAACTTATACATTCATAATTGAAAAGATGAGATATAGAATATCTTTGCAGGAAAAGACAATATTATTTGAGCTTCTTTTCACTTTTATTTCTTTCAAAAAGAGTACATTGGATCAAAAGTTATACGCTTGAATTATAAGAAAAATAAATGTTGGACAGGAACTCTCTTCTAAAATATTACAGATTAGAAAAATATCAGGAATAGTTTTCAGTCTCAAATTAAGATTGTGCATTTGAATAAGTTCCATTAAATCTAAAAAGCAATATTAATTTTTCATAAGTGAATAACTTACGAAAATAATTGTTCACATAATTAAGTATTAATTGCAGTACGGTAATTGATAATAAATTTTCAGAAGAGATTTAAACACATTAAAGTACACCGTAAGAACTTTTTTTCTGTTTTCTAATCAAAGTAGTTAGCTTTTTTAAATATTCTCGTCGAATTTCAGAAAAATAAAATTTCGAAATATTTTGCTTAAAATCAATGTTATTGGGCTAAAAATATGAAGAAATATCTAATTAATAGCTCAATATGATGAATTTCACTAAATTTGGATTTAAAAAGCGTGTAGTTCTTTAAAATATAATTCATGTTTGAAATTCTAATTATAAAACATTAATTTAAATTTAAAATAGTTTGCAATCTTATAAATAGAACGCAAAACAAAAAAAGAGAATATCTCTTTTAACCCTTTCAGTAAACCTCTGACAGCTTTTAGAAAAAGGAAAAATTTAATAGTTTTTTGGAAAAATAAAATGAAACCTATGATTTAAAACCCAAAATATTTTCCCCATTTTTATTTTTAAAAAACCTTTAACCAAAAATACATTAAAATGAAATGCATTAAATACTTGTTTAACAGTGTAACAAAAAAAACTTTTTATGATTTATTGCTTACACTGTAGTTTTTTTCCCCAGGAATTTTTTAACTTTTTTTAATGGGCAAAATATAAGTTTTAAATAAATATAATAAAAAAAAATAAGATATCAATGTTTGATAAAAAAAACCAAAGTATAAAAATTTTTATTTGTTTTTTTTTTATATCATTGTTTTGGGGCGAAGTTGATGAAAGATATACTAGGGAACAAAATTTGGTATTTACGTTTTTTAAAAACCCTTATTGGCGACATTATTTTTGAAACGAAACACATGGTTACCTTTTCCCAGCATGTACGACATATAAAAAACCGGATTGTCAACTTGACGAGCTATTAATAGAGTTGGCGATTTTTGGGCAAAAAAAAGTGGCCCCCAAAATTTTTAAATTTCATGTATTTTGCACCCCTATTTTTTTCAAAGATGCCGGGACAAATAAGTTTAAAGAAAAAAAAATTTTCCCTAAGAGTTATGTTTTATTTCTTCCCACAATTTACCCTTCCAAATAAAAAGTGATACGGGATATAGAGTCTTTTTTAGAACAAAAAAGCGTTAAGCTCATTGATTTGGCTAAAAAAGGGGCCACTAAAGCCCCTAAAAAAGATCCTATAAAATCCATAGCTTTTATAATACGTTTCTGTGGGGAATGGGACCTTGTATAACTTTTACATTAAATCCATTTTCCCTTTTTGAATGCTTAAAAATACTATTTTTCTCTAGTATTTTATTTATGTAGTATACATTTCATTTAGACATTGATTATTTTAGAAATATAGCATTTCGTGAAATTTTTTTTTACAATTTAAAAAGGATTTTTTTGTAAAAAAATTTTTTACTTTATCAGCTTTTTTAATTACACGAATTTTTTTTACCCCATGTTTAAATATAATTATAGTTTGGGTAGACTAATTTGGGACAAAAAATTGGTTTTTCTACCTTTTTTTTAAATGTTCCTTTTTAAAATGGGGAAATTAGGGAAAACCCTAAGCATGTTTTTTGGGGGTACTACAGTGACTTTAATTTTTTAGCGCTAACTCATATCTTGTTTGTAAGACTGGTAAATTTATCCGCAATTGGTGAAGAATCACGCAACCCAAAAATTTTTAAAAAAAGTTGGGTAAAAAAAACCCTTAATTTTATAATTTATTTTTAACCTTTTTTGTTTTTAAGAACACAACAAACATTATTTTTAAAAATATGCTTTTGTTAAGGTTTTTCCCCGGGGGTTTGGGATTAGAAGAACAAAAAGCAATCTGTGTTTTCAAAATTCCTGAATTGTGGATTTAAAAAAAATTGTATAAAAAAAGTATAACCCTTCCCCTGAAAGTACGCAAAATACCCTAAACCCAATTTAAAAGAAAAAATTTTTTGTGTTACCTTAAAAGCCAGAAAATTATAAAAAGCTTAAAAAAATTTTTTAAATATTTTTTAAAACCCCGCGTTTTTTATTCAATATTCTAAATTCCTTTTTCTGAAAAGATTTTAAAATCTGCCAAATAAGTCGCCCAATTTTTTTAAGGGAAAATTTTGTGCATTCCCCGGGGAGAGAATGCATCATGTCATGATTAAGAGCTGTAAGAAATGATTATATGTCTCTATAAAGAGTCTCTCAAAAAGTCACACTGTTTCCATTAAAATCAGAGAAATATTACTTTTTGTATTGAATCAGTCAAATGTCTGAATGAAATACTTGTATCATTTCATGGTTATCTAAACATTTCATATTATGCGAAGATTGTTTTGCTGGCATATAATAGTAGGTCTAAAAATCATTACTTTTAAATAGAAAAAAAAATACAATACGAAAATCAATTCCAGAGAAGTTCATTTCTCAAATATAAGGTTAGTGATTACACAGACTTATTAATATAATCAACAATTATAACAATATCAATATATTAATATATTCAAAACTTACATATTTTATTTTAAAAAAACTGGATCATATTAATTAAAATTCTCAATGACGGCATGAAGTTGTTCTTGTAAACAATATTGATGAAGGTTTATCGTTGTAAAAAAGCTGTAGTAACGAATAGTGTTTTGGAATAAAAAAATGCGAGAGAGAATTTTTTAGTATTTCCCCCTAATATTTGACAGGAAAAACAAGTTTCTTTCTTTCTTTATTTTTATCTGTCTAACAATTATCATTCACTCCCTCGCATAAAAATTCCTTTTTTTTTCAAAAAAAAAAAGTACATATATGCCAAATTAACGCTCTGTTCGAGCATTTGTGCCATCTGGGGATACTTTTTGTAAAAAAAAATAACAGGAAATATAAACCACAAAGGTAACATCATAAAACCCTGATACAACACAAATAAAAAGTTTTCCCAGTGAACAAATGGACGATTTTTTTCTGTACCTCTTAGGCATTTCGAACATTTTTTTCTAGCAAAAGAAACATTTTTCCACTAAATTGGCCAAACTTTTCATCCGTGTTTACATATTCAAAAAAAAAAAAAAACTATGGATCTTTTGGTATTTTTTAATTAAAAAAATCTATCAAAATTTGTAATAAAGCAACTGTAGTTTATTTGATTTCTGCCATATTTGTGATTTTTTCAATACAGGAAGAAAATTGATGGAAAAAATATGCGACCAAAAATTTCGAATATTTCTGAAACCACTGCCTTTAATAATCCATAACTAAAGTGTATAAATATAGAATGTTAGAAAAAATCATTGGATAACTGTAATGAATATAGACTAATCAATCATCACAAAAAAGCAATAAAAAAAGGGTTTATATTTAACTTGTGAAATTTAAAAAATATACTGCATTTAAAATATTTTAAGAAACTATCAAAAAGAGAATTGAAAACAGAGTTGAAGTTATCCAGTTAAAATACTTTAGATTATGTATAGATTATCGGAATACAGAGATTCCATAAAGTGGAACCATTTATTTCAATCCGTGCTTTAAAAAATTGATACTACATGATATCTAAATTAATTTGACTTCTCTAATTTAAAATAGATAATTTTATGTACATTTAATACTATAACCTAAAAAAAATACAAGCTCCTAATAGTAATTAAATTATAAGACTAAAGTGCCTTGTAATCCGATGTTATTTCCATTCTTTAAGTAATGTAATATGTAATTTGACTTTACTTGTATGCAATGACTCATTTTTCATGAATATTTTTACTATTTGCTATATACTTTTACTGCAATATAATTGAAGTATTAATGGTTGCTTCATTAATTGTTGCTTTCAACTCATTCTACAAATTTTAGGCTTTCATTTAGAATGTTACCAAATTTAAATAGCAAATATATCAATACTCATTTAATACTAGTTCCAAATAAGTGACATGAAACTTTTTCAAAAATAATTGTTTCATATTACTCTTACATGACATTAAAATGAAAGTAAAAAGAAAACATTAAACATACATAGAACATATTAATGGAATTTATCAATATATATGTTAAAAACCAACCGTGTCCAACCAACTATAAACTGCGCATTCGCACACCAGAGGGCGCTAGTTGCGTCAAAGATAAAAACAAGAAATGGTAGCCGAGTGGTATAGGTATCGGATCGTGGTTTGCCTTGTCACAAATTCGAGCCCAGATACCAAAACCCGCCGTGTAGGCAGCGATGCACATTAAATCTTGTCGAGAGCTGAAACGTCCTCCCGTTGTGTGGTGTGGTAGTTAGGAGAGGGGTGCCAGTTCAGGGTGTCGTCCATGTCACCTGACCAAGGTTCAAAATTACGTGGTCCGTCGCCAAAAGCCCTCGTGAGGAAAGGGGGCCTTTTTCAATTATTCATTCATTCAAAAACGAAATGCCCCCTCCCCCAGAACTGAACTGAACAGAAGGAAAGAACAGAACTGTGAAATGGGGAAAAATTTCGTTAAAAGATTTGGGGGAACCCCCCAAAAAAAGTTTATTTCCTTTTTACATGTCGTGTGGTTAGAAAATGTATATGTTTTTTAATAAAAATTGTAATTAAAAGTTGATTCAGAAGGCCCATATTTTTTTTTTGCAGTATTAGGACCGGATCCCCGTTTTGATCTCGCCCAAAAGAAATATCAGAAAGGAAAAGCATTTTTGTTCGGTAAATTTTTTCCAATAAATTAAGAGTGATTTATTACAATATAACTGAATGGTAATTTTCTACTGAAAAAAGATCAAGCAATAATGTTTCAATAATTTTTCATGGTGCTAATTTGATATCGGGGAGTAGTCCCAAGTTTTTTGTTTATGTTCGCCAAGATGGGGATAATATTTCAATATGGTTACCTTAATAATTTTATGTTTTCGATGTGGTTTGATGGGGATAACGTATTTAGAAATAACTTTTTTTTATTTTTCCCGCTGTAAACCCTTTTTAATTTCAGACGATTTCTTCAAAATTTAACCATTTTCAGTATAAATTTTCTTTGATTTGCGTCTTCTGTGTAATTCTGGGCTATTTTCGAATATAGATATTTCTAAAATGAGTGAGTAATAGAATATTTTTTTCTTAAAAGAATAAGTGTTGTGCTTTTAAATATCGCTATAAATAATTTATTTTCGTTTTAAAAATGTTTTTTTTTTACATTCTTTGTTCGAGGAAATTCGTCGAAGAAACTTACAGTGCAAGTTTCATATTGCACGCTTTCACTACTTTGTAAATGATATTCTAAATTAATTTTAACATACATTTTGTAATTATTTTATTCATAATGAAAAAAAATGCAATTATTACTATGGGTAATAATCATATAATATTCGTTACTTATAATTGTTTCTGTTCTTTTAGCATTTATTTATAAATATTACTACATACTTTGTTATTTCTTTATAATTATTATTTCTCTTTATAATAATTATTATTTAATTATAATTATTTCTCTTTATAATTATTATTATTTAATTATAATTATTATCTTATATTATTTATTTATAGTTCTGTATTACGAGTTCTCTTATGCATTATTTTTATTTTTTTACAATTCGACAATTATTCATTTTAATAATTACTATTTAATTATATTATGATTATTGTTTCTAATAACCGTTATATAATTGTACTATATGAATATTACTTAAAATTACGATAAAATAATATGAGCTTATTATATGCTGCTTATAATACTATTATTAGTACATGTTACTTTTTATTACATATTAATCATTACTTATTGATTGATCTAGGTTATTCTCAATTTCTTCCTATATCCTTTATTTGAAATACATTTAAATGTATTTCAAAACATCTTTAAAAATTGTGTATCATTAAACTACCGCTAAGCCGCCATATTGGATTTCAGTCCAGCAGACAAGAAACGCGTCTTGGCGTGATAGGATCACGCCAAGCAATCGGCGCTATATACCCCGTTATCAAATTAGTTCCCATCAATTTATGCAATTCATTACAGACGGAAAAAAATATTCATTTTTTATATTTTGATTAATCACCTAAATTTCTCAATTTACGTAATGTTTTGTTAACATTTTTAATCATTTAAGAGAAATCTTAAAAGATAATCTTCCCAGATAAATGAATTTTCCTCTTTTCGTTACTTTATCTTTCGGCTGTTATCTTTCGGTCACATTTTGTTTCATCAAATTACTCTCAATAGTTCACATTCTTCAAAAATCATTAATGCGAAACATATTTACTATTCCATAAGCTCCTTTAGATATGTACTTCGCAACATCAACTACATCCAACACACTGGGACAAAATAACTTTATATACAGTGAGCCACAAAAGCGTTCGTACACTTGCAATTTTTTATCAAATATAATGTTTTCGACTAATAAAAATTATTATATTGTAATTTTTTATGATATCTGCAACTTTTTCTTAATGGAATGACATAATTAATTTTTTTAAAAAATAGTAAAACTATTTTTTTAAAAAATTAATAATCAAAAAGCTATTAAAAATTACGCCACAAAAGTCTTCGTACACTTAACAAAAATCTCAACTTAGCTTTAAATATTTTATTTCTTTCTTAATTTAATACTTAGTAGGATATCTTTTTAGTGTCCACAACAACTTTTAAGCGGTCTTGGTATAGATTTAATCAGTTTTTTGTAATTTCTGCATCGATTTTCCTCCATTCTTCTGTGATTATTGTTTTACTTCACATTTTGTGTTTATTTGTCATGTTTCTGTGTAAAAATCTCACCTAATATGTTCTACTGGGCTAAAAAAAGTGATTGAGGAGGGGTTTCGTAATTTGGGGACAGTTATAGAGACACCAGTGGCGTACGTTGAGAGCAGTGCGCTTGGCGTTATTATACGGTTAAAAAATGAAGTCGTTTCCAGTATCCAAATTTTTGGCGGATAATTTAAAATTTCCTTTTAAAATATTTAAATAGAGAGCTCTTGATTCACAATATCAACAAAAAATACCAAGTTACCTAATTCTGTGGACGATTTACACCCCCACGCAAGAACACTTCGACCTCCGTGTTTTATTGATTCAACTAGATTCTTGGGATTAAGTTTCAGAAAATTCAAAATTGACAGTAAATTAATTGGGATTGCAGATAATTCAACATTTTTTGTTCCGATGGGCCTATAATAGCTTGTAAATGAAAAAATAAGGAGTTTAATCCCTTGAATTTATGTGGGATAAGAACTCCTCCATGCTTCAGCATAGAAGTGAAGGTGTTCTGGCGTGGGGGTGTAAATTGGCCTCCGAATTAAGTAATTTGGTATGTTTTGATGGTATTAGGAATCATGAACTCTATTTAAATATTTTAAAGAGAAATTTTAAATTATTCGCCAAAAATTTGGATATTGGAAACGACTTCATTTTTTAACAGGATAATGACGCCAAACGCACTGCTCTCAATGTACGCCACTGGTGTCTCTACAACTGTCCCCAAATTATGAAAACACCTACTCAATCACTTTATTTAGCCCAGTTGAACATATTTGGTGAGATTTTATTAAAAAAAAAAAAAAAAATGAAAAAAAAACACAAAATAAGAAAAAACAATCGAAAAGGAGAATAATCGATGCGTTAAAAAATTTATTAAAATCCCAAAGGCGTTTAAAAAGTTTTGGGATACTAAAAGATATCCACAAGTACAAAATTAAAAAAAATACAATATTTAAGGCTAATTTGAGATTTTTTTTAAGGGTAGAAGATTTTTGAGCGAAATTTTTGCAAAGTTTTGTTTTTTTTTTTAAAAATAGTTTTACTATTTTTTAAAAAATATGTCCCATTAAGAACAATTGCAACTATCATAAAAAAAATTTCAATATATTAATTTTTTATTAGTCGAAAACATTAAATTTTTTAATTGCAAGTGCCAAAAATTTTGGTCCACTTATATACTTTCAACTCAAGCAAATTTCAAAATTTATTTTTTTCCCCAAAATTTTGCTTGATTTGTTACGGAAACAAATGAGTGACTAAATCAAACGATTTATTTAAGCAATTATTTTTAAAAATTAACAAAACGATTTATATAAAAAAAGCCATACGCGGTATATAATTCAGTAAAAAAATATTTTTAAAAAAGAACTTGATTCTGAAATTATAAATATTTCAAAAAAATTAACTATTACAAAAAACAATAATTTTTGTTGTCCCTAATAATATTATTAAAAAATATACGCCAAACACACTCCAAAATTTGTATTCGTGATTGATCATTATAACCTTAAAATTTGCTGAGATTTGTACTTTATTCTTTTCAATATTAATTAATCGATTTCAAACTATATTTTAATATTTTTTCCCATTTTGAATTTAATTTAATTAAATTTTTGACATCCATATATCTTTTCATAAAAATCTTTTGCTAAATGTTAAATATATTGAAAATAATTTCAACTATTTTAATGTAATTGTTTTAAAAGAGTAAATATTTAATATAGAATGTTTAATGAAATAAAATTTTTCCCCAAAAAAATAGCATTTTAATTGCATTCTTATTCTTTTTTAAATAAACACGTCAACTGATAAAACTGGCCAAAAAGAAATTTTCCAGAAGGGTTTTTTTTTTAGAAGAAAAAAATTTGGGAGGAAAAAAATTAACAGAAT
>BMAV01003126.1:0-40411 GCA_019973955.1 Trichonephila inaurata madagascariensis
TGTCAATTTTCATCTCCATCCCACATCTGGTTCCAAAAACTCCAATGAGCCGCACCCATCGTTGTCAATATTGTTGGGTACCCTGACTACGCCGCGTTTCCCTGAATCAGATGCCTCCTCTGTGCAGGACAATACAACAACATATATATATACACATATTATATACAGTACAAAACATTTTCCAATAAACTATTATAACAAAATAACCAAAGGAATTGCAATGCATCTCACGAGAGTCGCCGCATCAGAAACAAACAAATGTGCAATTACAATTGTTTTCTCCAAGAAAAATTTTAACAATTCAAAAGCTCCAAAAATAAATATACACTCATTGTGAGTGTTTTACAACTGCTTGGCTTATAACTTTTAAACGCCACCCGAGACTTCTTTCTTTCAATAATTCTTCCGACCACTTGTTTGCAAGATCATTAAAAAATGAAACAATACAAACCCTGATTTTTTATATTCGGTTTTTCCCACCCATTTACGTCCAACGATGAGGGTGCTACCGCTTTTGTTTTCCCTCCGGCTGCGCTGGAATTTCTTTGTTTTTGATTGTTGTAGGAAGCACATGCAATCCTCACGCCTGTCGGCCCTTTCTTGTTTTCCCTGTTTATTGTCATGGCCCGGTCAGGATTCCTGTTTCTTTTCTCAGGCGTGGCCTCCAGGTTGTACGATCCGGTCCATCTGGAACTTCAGGATTGTTTCTGTTTTGTTCTTTTCTACTTCCTAGAAATAGTACTGGATGAAAAAAGAGTTCTTTTTCATTATTGTGTCCACGCTTTTTGTGCCGCTTTTCTTTGTGGTCCACTTGCTCCTGACTCTCCTGGAGTATAAGCTGATTCCTTTAATGTACCTTGTCCTTTTACTTTTCCTGTCACTCCCCAAAATGAACTAGGAAGCGAATCTGACCAAAGTGATTTTCCGTTTTATCGGGTCCCTATCTATAACTAAATTTTTATATTGGAGTTTGATTGGCAGAGCTAATCCCTTTTGCCTCTAACTTACGTTTCACCATAGATTTTTCTTTTCCCATAGGTGTGACTCATTTTAATCATGATGTACTTTTTCCAGAAATTACACTAGTTTTCCTGACTTGATCTTATACACTAATTTTGGGATACCTGTTTCCATAACTCTGAGCCCTCGTCACATTTTCCATGACGATACACTCTATTCTTATTTGATCCACGTTAACCGTTAAATGCTTTTCCTGGATTTCCATATTACAATATTAATTGTTATTTCTTACTTCTAATACTCCTATAAGGTCCTTCAGAATTTTTGTTTTACAAATTTAGCACCGAGACTTTCTGTTAGCTGCTGAACTTACAAAAGGGAATTGTGTTTCTAATAAGACCCAATCATTTACCTTAATTTTTGCATGTCTTTTCTTCCGTCTACATTATAATATCTTTCCCACCTTTCCTGTTTAATTTTTCCATTGCCAGTCTACAGCTTCCCTAAATATTTTTTCAATATTTTTAATGCATTTTTTGTATTTTGAACTTTCCGAGAGATCATAAAGCTAATTTTTAGAGTAAATTGAAATCAATTTTCGACTTAAAAGAAATAATTCAGCAGGTGATTTTTCCACGTTGTTTCATTCACCGCCATTTTACGAATAAGCACGTAAGCAAACTCACGTAAAATTGACCCAAGTACATCGTGTTGATCATTGGCTGCGTAATTTTGCAATCATTTGTACTATATCTCGATTAACTCTTTCCAGTCCGGTGCAGCCTGTGGTCCTGCCATGCGCAACAGTCTTCACATTACGCCATACTAATCTTTCACTTAGAATTGGCTCAAAATTTCGGATGATATAAATTGGGGACCATTATCTCTTGATGGTACTGGCCCCAGGGCTCCACATAAACGCGATATAAAGTTATCAAAAATATCCGCTATTATGCAGGATGGGGCCGGCACTGCAAGAGTATAATTTCGAGCCCATTTTGGCGCGAAATGATGATCGGTTAATACCTAAAATATAGCGATTACGTCTTATTCTCGTCGCAAGGATACGGGCCCCTAAACAAATCTAAACGTCACTATCTCATTTGGATCGGTTTTGGTATAAATTGGATTTTAATCGACCAGCTGGTAACGCGTTTTATGAGTTAAATTAACTTGGCGCACGCCATAATGGCAAGGGGACATATTGATCAAGAATTTTTTCTCGTGTACACGGGAAATGAAAACCGACGTCCACGAAGATTTTTATGATACGGGTTTTAAATCTTTCCCATGTGTAAAGCTATTGAGAAGCGTCGTGAAATTCTCTCATTATTTCATTCCTTAAAAGATTTTGGAATGTATACGCATTTTCACCCTAATGACGTTTGCGTGTTTCGCATAAAATAACAATCCTTCAATTAAGCGGAAATCGCGTGGGACAATTCTCTCACATATCGTTGCATTAACCGGAGTTATCTTTCCGGGTTTTTCCACAAATATCTATATATACATGAGGCCCTGAAATTCTGGGTCATTTTCATACATTCTGTTACAGTAACAGTTTCCGCGAAGTAAGTACTTTAAATCCTGATTATGGCACAATTAAATTTTTCTCCACTATACTCACTTTCCAGAGTTCCTTGAGAAAGTATGTCCAGCCACTACATTTTGAGTTTCCCAGAGTCTATGTTTCCCACATTCTGCTCAATTGAGATTCTGCTAATTTGAGGTGCCCATCCTAATCATCCTACTCGACCGGTACTGCCATATTGACCAGGCGTGTTAAGACAGCGTGATCCGTTGGCCACTTTAATGGGCAATATTCCTAAATATGTTCTGAAATTTTGATTTCCAACGCCATACTACTGCTAAGACATTTCTCTTTTCCGGTTGCCGTACATAATTTCCTCTCTGCGTTGTTCAGGTGTAGTAGTAGAAACCAAATACAACAGGTCTGTTTTGTTGATTAAGTACTGCTCCTAAACCGATCGAACTGGCATCATATGCCAAATAACTCGAATGGCTCCTGAAAGTTTGGTAATTTTAAAACTGGAGCTTTTACCATTTTGCCCTGTTGACCTCTTCAAGATGCTTTTTTATTGCTTCGACTGGACTAAGACAAAATTTTTTTATTTCGTTTTAAGATTATAAGAGTGGCTCCACAAGATCCGCATAATTTTACACTAATAAATTTCGCGTACCATTGGGACATACCAAAACTTGGACACCTCATACAGAGTTACAGGGTGGTTTCATCTCTGAAGTATGGCTCCGAACCTTGAGACATAGCCATCCTGTCTGATGACCATGTCTTACCCAAGTTCCGCGTAAGCTAGAGGTGTGGGATTATCAAAATGATGAGACATAATTCTTAATACAACTTTACAGTAAGAGTAACTTTTATATTACTTAAATTCCTAATTTGACAAAATTTAATTAGAGTGAGGTCAAGCCCAAAATTAAATCACGTATTTAGAGTCAGATCCGCAACTAAGATCCTCTATCTCAATTATCCTAAATAATCCTGTTTATCCTAGTACTTATATCCAATATTACCTTTTTTCAAGTTCTGGTTCCTGGACACAAGAGAATATTATCCTATAAACTTTATATATGAAGAAGATTCCAACTTACCATAAGGCACCTAATTTCTTGATCCTCTAAGATTTCCACTTCAAGCTTTGTCCTCTATCGATCAGGAATAATTCACAATACTACATCTCTGAGCCTGCTACGCTATAATCTAAGCTTTGCCACGATGATAAGCATATGAAGTATATCTCATTTACATAATTATGATCGTTTTATCTTCAGCGGTACATTGGGTTGGAAAAGTTTTGCCATTAATCGTGGCCGTCAAGAACATAAAGGTCATCATTAATCAGAAGAACTAGCGAGAGAGACGATACAACCCCCTCAAGAAGAAGAAAAACGTGATTTACTTAAGGGTTCTCAATGCCCTTAATAAATTACGTGTCTCATCTCTATTTCTAAATTTCTTCGCTTTCTGAGTTTCACATTTAAAGATTTTTAATCTTAAATCTTCATTTTAACTTTTATAATTTTCAATATCTATCTTGACTTTTCAATTTTTCATTGCAATTTTAATCTTAAATTTTAATTTTTATAATTTTCCAAAAAATTTATTCTTGACTTTTAGTACTTTCATTTACTCAAAATGTAGAATTTTAATATTCAATTTAATTTTTAAACTCGTGACCAATAGAATTTTACTCCAATAACTAGATTCATTAATAATTACTGTTTTAATTTGTGCCTACTCTCCTTTACATTTCGTTATGTATTAAAATATTTATACACTTAAAAGAAACTGTGCATTCTGGTGCACAGACCCAATCTAGCTTACACTTTCATAATAGGAGCTCAGGTACTTCTGTCACATACTTTCTTAGCACTAGCCTGGAAACACGTTGGAGAGCCCCATACTTTTCAAGATTTTTCAGGGTCCAGTCTCCCCTGAAATGAAACTATTTGAGGTCTCTATTTCCATAATATTAATCAATTTTCACATATATATATTATTTATATATCACAAATAAATTTTTTATCTCCATCCCCTACATCTGGTTTCTTAAAAAGCTCCCAATAGGCAAAGCACTTATCGTTTAAGTATTATTGATACATTTAGTGCGTGACTTGCATACGTTTCCCTGAGACAGATGCCTCATAAAAGCAATAACAATACAACAACATATATATATAATACACATATTATACAATTACAAACATTTTCAATAAACCATTATAACAAAATAGCAAAGGTACTTCCGCATCTCGCAGAGAGTCATACATCAAGTAAACAAATGTAGTGAATACAAATGTTTTCTTCAGAAAAAAATTTAACAAAGTCAAAAGTTCCAAAATTAAATGAACACTCATTGTAGTGTTTGACTTGGCTTATAACACCTAAGCACCGCCGAGACTTCCTTCTTTGCAATAATTCTTTCCGACCACTTGCAATTTGGAAGATCGTAAAAATGAAACAATACAACCCTGATTTTTATATTTGGTCTCCCACATTCACGGTTCAACGATGAGGTGTCATCACTCTTCAAATTTCATGGTTGTGCTAGATTTTCTTGTTGTAAGGCTTGTAATCTCCTTGTCCTTTCCTTGCCTTCCCTTCATGTTTCTTGGCTGGTCATTGAGGTTCCTTCTGTTTCTCCACGTCTTACGGCCTTAAGAGAATTACATGGTTCTTTCCATATGGAGCTTCCGTTACAGTTCTCAATACAAAGCACTTTCTATCTCTAGAAATGAGTACTAGATGACATTTGTCTTTTTATTATTACTACCATTATTGCCCTTTCTATTTTGCCACTTTCTTTTGTGGTCCACTTGTCCCCGACACGCCCTGATCTTTTTCTAATACCTCTATTACTCATTTAAGAAACTTTTTTTTTTGTTTTATTTTCATTTCCTAATGAATTAGGAGTGAGTGATCTGACCAGTGATTTTGTTTTATAGGGTCCTCTCTGTATTTTTATATTGATTTTGATTGGATTTACACTTAATCCACGCTTTTGCCTCTAACCTACGCGTTTCGCCACCAGATTTTCTTTCCCATGTGTGTGACTCGGTACAATCGCCCCAATTGTACTTTTCCAGAAGTGCAGAGTTTCCTGAACTTGATCTTAACCCATACTTTATTTGGGATACCCTGTTCCCTAATTCAGAGCCTCGTCACATTTCCTATGACGATATAAATTTCTTATTTAGATCTACGCGTTAACTGTTGAAATGCTTTTTTCCTGATTTCTTCCATATTACAATATTGAAATTAAAGTTCCTAACTTCTAAGACTCTATAAGGTCCTCAAATTTTTGTTTAGAATTTAGCATACTTTGTTAGCTAGCTGAACTTACAGGTGTGTTTCCAATAAAACCCAATCATTTACCTTTACATTTTTACATGTCTTTTCTACGTCTATTATAATAATTTTTCCCACCTTTCCTCATTTAATTTTCGTACTTACAGTCAGCTTCTTCAAGAAGCTTTTCTGTATATCTTGAATTTTGAATTTTAGAGAGCTTTCCGATATCGCAACTAGTTTTTGAAATAGTGTATCCAATTTTCGACCTAAAAATAATTTCAGCCGGTGTGTTTTCCCGTTGTTTCATTCACCGCTGTACGAATAGCGTAAGCAAACTCACGTAAGGAGTGATCCCAAGTATCGTGTTGATCATTAAACATAATTTGCAATCTTGCATTTACTATATCTCGATTAACTCTTTCAGTCCGATTTGCTTGTGGTCGATATACAACAAGTCTTCACATGCCTTATGCCTAATCTTTCCTTAAGTGCTCCAAAAATCTCGGATGTCATTAGGACCATTATCACTTATTAATTTTTATTGGAGCTCCATAACGCGATATAAAGTTATCAAAAAAAATATCCGCTATTATACGAGATGAGGCCTTTTAAGAATAATTTCAGCCCATTTGCACAAAAATGATCGGTTATTACTAAAAATATAGCAGTTTACGTCTTATTCTCGATATAGGATACGGGCCTAATAAATCCTAACGTCACTATATCTCATTCGGATAATTCGATATAATTGGATTTAACCGACCAGCTGGTAACGCGTTTTTATAGTTATTAACTTGGCACATATGGCATGTAGAGACATATTGATCAATAAATTTTCTCATGTACGGAAATAAACAAACGTCCCAGGTACATGATACGTTTTAAATCTGCCACAACCACGTGTCCATATTGGCTTGTCGCGAAATTCTCTCATTATTTCATTTCCTTAAAGATTTTTGGAATGTATACACGCATTTTCACCTAATGACGTTGCGTGTTCGCATAAAATAACAATCCTTCAATTAAACGGAAATCGTGGGACCAATTCTCACATATCGTTGCATTAACCGGAGTTATCTTCCGGGTTTTCTAAAATATCTATATATATGACCTAATTCTGGGTCATTTTTCTGTTCCTTTTTATTAATTGTTCCCGCGAAGTAGAGTACCAAATCTTTGATTATGAACAATTAATTTTATCACCAATTATATTTTTCCCATGCTTTTCGGTTAAAACTGTAGCCACCATGTTTTAACTTCATTTCTGACCCATTAACGTGCAATTTTCCTTTATTTACCTTAATTATCTTCAACCAGTGTATTTTGGATTGCAACGAGTTCACAGTCAAAATCTAATACGATTCTTGACCCTCTATGAAATCGATACCCAGAATACATGGGTATTCCTAAATCTTTTCAACACATGAAATGACCAATTTCTTTCAGATTACAATACGATCCTAATTTTCAATTCTACAATCCCCTGTTTTACGGCATTTCGCGCCTATTACGCTGTTATTACCTGGGCTCGCGATTTTTTATTTGTTTTATAGAAAAAATAAGTACCTTTTTCTGTATACTTCTTACGATATAAAAGATTTATCTGCTCCGGTGTCCCATAGCGCTTTCAAAATGTGTTATTTAATAAAATAGGCGCATTAGGGGGAGTTCTACGGGTGCTTCTCACATATTGGAGAAAGTCTAATTGTCTGCTCTCTTGTCGACACCTCTTGAGGTTGATCATTAACCTTTTACAATATTTAATCGTCCCTTTTGCGTCCTATCGCCTCGATTGAAATTATCACTCGAACCCTTATTTCACGGTCTCCTCTATTAAAATTATCATTTCGCTCATTTTCGAAATGAGTAACCCCCTCATTAGCTGAATCTTTGATCATTATTGTTAATTAAACCTATTCCTCCTCAGAACCCTCCTATTATTTTGACGAGCTATTCTCGTAAAACTCATTTTTCTGTTATTTGGTCTACTCCTTATTTCCGAATTCCTCCAGTTTCTACCATTGTACCAAAATTAGGCATTCTAATACTTTTATTTTTGACCTCGTCTTTCTATATTACATGGTTCTGATAACCCCTTTTGTGATTTTGCAAAGAATATCTCTCTTCGAATTTAGCCAAGGACTTCTAAAAAGTTGTATCATTATTTGTGGATTTCGGACTTCCCACGTAGTCCTGAATCTTTGGTTTCGAGAGTCGAACCTAAAATATATGATCCACTAAGTCTGCTTTAGGGACATTCCTAATTCTAAACTTCTCTCCATTTTTTAATACAATCTATACACCAAATCAGAGTCATACTCTGATTTCGTACCCATAACACCATGATGCATGAAACTCAGAGCCTGTAGTTCAGCACCAACCCATTTTGAAGTCGCAGGAAGAAGCCTTCGCTAATTCCCGAAGCTTTGAGCTGCAAAATCCGTGAAGCAATATTTTGTACTAACAACGAACCAAAATATCGAATACCAATCTTGGGCCACATACCAGGATGACTTTTTAAAGTAAAGCACATGACAGATTACTTGGGATTTCAAGTAACCGTATTGTTATCGATACACTCGATAAACTCACCGCAACATTCTCCGACCAGAAGAGTACGTTTCAGGTAAGGAATCATCTATTTTCCGCCTACGTACCTAACCCAGAATTAAATGCACGTTCCGGGGCGCCATTGAGACATGTAGCCATCCTGTGATGACCATGTCTTGCCAGTTCCGCGTAAGCTAGAGGGTGTGGGATTATCAAAATGATGAGACATAAATTTCTTAATACAACTTTTATTAAGAGTAACTTATATTACTTAAATTCTAATTTGACAAATTTAATTAGAGTGAGAGTCAAACCCAAATTAAATCACGTATTTAAGTCAGATCACGCAACTAGATCCTCTATCTCAATTATCCTAAATAATCCTGTTTATCTAATTACTTATATCCAATATTACCTTTTTCAGTTCTGGTTCCTGGACCTAGAGAATATTATCTATAAACTTTATATATGAAGATTCTTGATCCGCAAGGCAGCTAATTCTTGATCCTCTAGATTTCACACTAAGCTTTGTCACTCTATCGATCAGAATAATTCCACAATACTATCTCTGAGCCTGCTACGCTATATCTAAGCTTGCCACGATATCCTTTTATAGTATATCTCATTTACATATTATGATCGTTTATCTTCTTGGTATTGGGTTGGAAAAGTTTTGCCATTAATCGTGGCCGTCAAAGAACATAGGAGTCATGTTAATCAGAAAGACGCGAGAGACGTCACAACCTTTGTCTCATCCGTTTTGATTCCTTTTTTACTAATAATTAATCCTAAATACTTGAATTCATCGCACCCAAATTTACATTTATCTTTATTTAATGTCAATCCTGCATCTTGCAAACAACGAAAAACTTCCTTAAAATGCTCAACATGGTGAGTGAATGATGGAGACGTTATAATAACGTCGTCCATATACATCAAAATTTCCCCTATCACTGGTTTTGGATATGCAATTGCCTTTTGAAAATTGGGGCTCTCCTGATAAACCGAATGGCATCCGCGAAAGCATAAGTGCCACTTTTACTACAAATGCGGTCTTAGCAATATCACTGGGTTTTCTGCCTTTTTGAAAGTACCCACTTCTTAGATAAAGAGATGACATTTTTATTTGTATATGGAATGTTCGTTATTAAATCATCCTATTAACGGTAAAGGGTATCGCGGATACTTTGTGATCGAATTTAGTTTTCTATAGTCTACTGCAAAATCTATTTGCTTCCGGATTACCCGGTGGTAACCATTATTTTTCTTGCAAAACCCACAACTGGTGACGCGTATGGGGATTGAATTGGAACAATCGTTTCCTCTTGTAACATTTTTTTGTATGTGAAAATCAATTATTGCTTGCTTTTGCCCGGTCGTACCTATATAGCCTTGAAGCTACTGGGGGGTTTTATCTCCGTGTCAATTTCATGGTAAAAAAACATAAAGTAAGACCTGGTTTGTCTGAAATAACCCTTTTAAAAAACTACTAAACAAATTTTGTAGTTTTTTTTTTCTACCTCCCAATTTTGTTTTAGATAAATCTATCTCAACCCTTTTTTCCTCTTTAATTGGTTCAACCACCTTATTTATTTGAGAATCGGGAATTTTCAACGATTTTCGATCAAAATCTAATACGATCCTTGACCCACTTATAAAATCAATACCGAGAATACATGGGTATTCTAAATCCGTCAACACATGAAATGACCAAGGCCTAACAAAATCTCTGATGCGAATATTCAATTCTACAATCCCCATGTTTTGGCATTTTGCACCCTGTGCTGTTATTACCTCAGCTCGCGATTTTTTAATTTGCTTATAAAAAAAATATTTTCTATATACTTCTTCCGATATAAATGATTTATCTACTCCGGTGTCCCATAGCGCTTTCAAAGATGTGTTATTTAATAAAATAGGAACGTGGGGAAGTTCTACGGGTGATATACATATCGGAGAAAGCTTAATTGTTTCTCTTGATACTTTTTGAGGTTGATCTTTAACCTTTACAATATTTAATCGTCCCCTTTGCATCCTCTCGCCTCGACTGAAATTTTCACTCGAACCTCTATTTCTACGGTCCCCTCTATTAAAATTATCATTTTCACTCATTTCGAAATGAGTAACCCTTTGTTGAATCTCTGATCACTATTTTAAAATCTATTCCTCTCGAACCCTCTATTACTTTGACGGCTATTCTCATAAAAATTATTTCTACCATTATTTGGTCTACGTCCAACTTCAGAATTTCTCCAGTTTCTACCATTAGCATCAAAATTAGGCATCCTATGCGCATTTTGACCTCGTCTTTCTATATTATCATTCTGTGAACCCCTTTTTAATTTGCAAGAATACCTCTCTTCAATTTAGCCAAGACTTCCAAAAGTTGTACCGTGTTCTGTGGATTGCGCACCTCCACATAGTCCTAGATCTGTGGTTCGGGGTCGAACTAAAATATGATCCACCAATTCTGCGGGACATTCCTAATTCTAAATTTCTCTCAATTTTTAATAAATCATATACGAAATCAGTTGGTTCCTGATTTCTTCCCTGCTGTGATGCATAAAATTTAGATTGTAATTCTTTCTAATTTTTGACCGCGGGAAAACCCTTCGCTAATTCAGCCTTGAGCTGCGCGAAATCCGTGTCTGTATTTTGCACTAACACCGATCCAAATATTGAGTACCAATCTTGAGCCCTTCCTGAGATGACTTTTAAGTAAGCACGCGACAGATTACTTGGGATTTCAAGTAACTGTATTTGGTTATCAATTGATTCTAGGAACTCTAAAATGTTCTCTGACCCTGAAAAGTACATTTCAGGTAGTACGTTACATCCACCTGCATTACCTAACCCAGAATTATACATGTTCGGGCGCCATTGCGACATACCATCCTGTGATGACAAATGTCGTTCGGACCCCGCGTAAGCTAGAGGTGTGGGATTATCAAAATGATGAGACATAATAGTTCTTAATACAACTTTTATTAAGAATAACTATATTACTTAATTCTAATTGACAACTTTCTTAAAGTGAGAGTTAACACCCAATTAAACCTTATATTCAAGTCAGATCGCCAACTAGAACACTTATTTTGATTATAATAAATTAACGTTAATCTAACTTCTATACAAAATATTACCTTTTTTGTAGAGTCACCTTCCTTCAACGATTGAGTAATACCTATAACGTAACTTTAGATGCAGAATTCAGACTTCCTTATAATTTGAATTTATATGAACGTATCCTTATTCAGAGCTATAGGACATCAACTAGCGTCGAATGATTCCTCACTAAGTTATCTCTAGACTTGCCGCTCCTTCTCATCAAAGCTTCTATCCTTTTAAAGTATATCTCATTTACATATTTGATCCGTTTGTCTTCTTGGTATTGGGTTGGGAAGGTTTTGCCATTAATCTAGGCCGTCAAAAAAACTTAGGAGTTATGTTAGAAAAAAGGACGTGAGGGGACGTCACAAACTGAGCTATCTTCCGAGTTTTCAATATCTCCCAGATGACTAAATTCGGGTCCTTTCTTTGCTCTTCGATTAACTGTTCACGCGACGTAAGTACCAAATCTCTGAATATTGCACAATTAACTTTCTCTCCCATTATACTTTCAACCGGATTCCTGGATAAAACATCCGCCACCGCATTTTGAGTTCCGGGACGCGTTAAAGCAGCGTAATCAGTAATAACTTTAATCGGAAGTGATCCTAAATATGTTCTGAATTTACTACTGCTAAACATTCTCTCTCGGTTACCTCTCCACGTTGCTAAGTGTACGAGAAGCAAATACAACTGGTCTCTGTTTCTGGTTCAGAACCCCTCCCACACCTATTGAACTTGCATCTGTAAATAACTCGAAAGGCTTTTTTAAATCTGGCAATTTTAAAACTGGCGCCTTTGTTACGGCCGTCTTGACCGCTTCGAATGCCTTCTGCGCCTCAGTGGACCAGACGAATTTTTTTAATTTTCGTTTAAGATTATAAAGGGGTTCGCAAAGATCAGCATAATTTTTAATAAATTTCGCGTACCACTGGTACATACCCAAAAACTTGGATACCTCCTTGGAATTACGCGGTGGTTTCATCTCAAGTATGGCTCGAACCTTTGTCTCATCCGTTTTGATTCCTTCCTTACTAATAATCAATCCTAAATATTTCAATTCATCACAACCAAATCTACACTTCTCTTTGTTCAATGTCAATCCTGCATCCTGTAATAACGTAAAAACCTCCCTTAAATGTATACAGCATGTTCAGTGAATGATGGAGACGAGATAATTACGTCATCCATGTATACATTCACAAACTTCCCTATCACCGGTTTCAGGATTAGGCCAATTGCCTTTTGAAAATTGGGAGCCGCCCCTGATAAGCCGAATGGCCTACGCCGAAATGCGTAAGTGCCACTTTTTACTACGAACGCTGTCTTAACAATATCACTGGGGTTTACTGCCATTTGTAAGTACCCACTTCTTAGATCAAGAGATGACATTATTGTCGTATAGGGGATATTCGTTATTAAATCATCTATTAACGGTAAAGGATAGCGTGGATACTTCGTGACCGAATTAAGTTTCCTATTGTCAACCGCAGATCTATATGCTTCCGGATAATCTGGTGGTAACCCATTATTTTTACATAACGCAACAGGTGGCGCGTACGGACATTGAATTGGAACTATGGTTCCTTCTTTCAACATTTTCTCAATTTGAAAATCGAGTATCGCTAGTTTTTGCCGGTCATACCTGTACGGCCTGTAAACAACCTTTGGACTATCTCCCGTATTAATTTCATGGTATAAAACAGAAGGAAAGACCTGGTTTTACCCAAGAACAATCCCTAAAACTACTAAGCAAATTTTGTAACTCCTGTTTTGCTTATCCTCAACGTCTTACCAGATCTCTATTTCCATTTTCTTCCTCGTTGTTTAACCACCTTATCATTTGCGAATCGGAATCTTTAAAGATATTCGTCAAGTCAAAAGCAATCTTTGATCCCTTTGAATCTACACAAGAATACATGGGTAATTCCAAATCTGTCAACAGAAAACAACCAGGGCTTTCAAACTCTAATTCAAATATTCAATTCTACAATTCCTATTTTTGTTTCCACAGTGCCGTGATCACCTGAGACACCGTTTTTACTTGCTTATAAAAATTTTTTCTACATATTTCCTCAGACTAAATGATTTTTTCCGCTCCAGGTGCCCCTGACGCAAAATTTTATTTTTATAAAATAGGAACATATGGAAGTTCCCAGACATACATATCGCAAGAAAGTTTAATTTTATATCCACTGCGAGTTCTTTTGATTATTTTGAACATCATTAACTTTCAAAACATTTCCAATCGTCCCTTTGATCCATCCCCTCGGCTGAAATTCTCCTCGAACTATTATGCGGTCCCCTTTATTAAAATCATCTTTCGATTTCCCTTTCCCTAATTTGGTACCCATCGTTGAATCAGGGTCATCGTTCTGAAATCTATTCCTACTCTCGAACCACTGTTTTCTTGACGGCCTATCTCTGTTTCTCTTATAATCATTTCTGCCATTACTTGGTCGCCCAACTTCTGAATTTCTCCGATTTTTTCGATTATCACAACATTAGCATCCTATGCTCATTTCCGACCTCGTCTTTCCCCATTATCACCATTTCTGTGAGGCCCCGCGTTGATTTGCAAGAATACCTCTCTTCAAATTTAGCTAAATCTTCAAAATTGGTCCGTATTTGTGGATTTCGGACCTCCTAGTCCTGAACTTGTGGTTTTGAGTCTAACAAAAATGTGATCTATCAAGTCCGCCTGCGACATCCCCAATTCTATTTTTTGATGCATTTTGTAAATCGTAAGCAAAATCCGTTGGCTCCTGGTTCCTTCCCTGTTGAGACGCGCATAAGACCTGGTCTCGAATCTTTCTTATTTATTCATATGGCGGGAATTCTATTGATAATTCACCTTTAGCTGCACGAAAATCGTGGTGGTATCCTGCTAACACTGATCCGAATATCTGATACCAATTTTTGGGCCCTTCCCGGAGATGACCTTTCAAATAAGCACATACTTTTAAATCGCTGACGAACAGGATTTTATTTGATTGTCTATGGCTTCCAAAATGTCGTACATTTTCGACCCGGAAAAACACACTTCTGTTAAAATAACAAACCCACTCGAGAAAAGCTGCAGGGTCATATAAATTAAATTTTGTTGAACCATGATATAACCCCTTTGGTGACCGTATCTTTGATTGTCAGCGTGAGCTAGAATAGCCATCCTGTGATGACATGTCTTGCCAGTTCCGCATCTTAGAGGTGTGGGATTATCAAAATGATGAAGTTTATAATTCTTAATACAACTTTTGTGGAAATAACATATTACTTAATTCTAGTACGACAATTATTAATTAAGGTGAGAGTCAAAACTATTAAATCACGTATTTAAGTCGAATCGCACCAACTAAGATTCTCTAACTCTCAATTATCGTAAAGCAATTCTATTCCACTCTAATTACTTAGATAAACAATACTTTTCAGTTCTGGTTTCCTTGACCTAGAATATTATCTATACACTTTATATATGAAGATTCTTGATCCCGCAATACTGCTAATTCTTGGTCACAAGATTTCACATAGCTGTCACGTCAAAGAATAATTCACAATATTACTATCTCTGAGCTGCACCTTATATATCATACGATATCCTTTTTACTATAGTATAATATAATTTTGCAATATGATCGTTTTATCTTCTGTGACATTTGGGGTTTGAAAAGTTTTGCCATTAATCGTGGCCGTCAAAACATAGGAGTCATGTTAATCAGAAAGGCAGAACGTCACCCCCTCAAGAAAAAACGTGATTTACTGGGAGTTCTCAATGCCCTTAATAAATTACGTGTCTAAATCTCTATTTCTAAATTTCTTCGCTTTCTGAGTTTATTTAAATTCTAATCTTAAATCTTCATTTTAACTTTTTTATAATTTCCAATATCTATCTTGACTTTAATTTTCATTGCAATTTTAATGTTAAATTTTTAACTTTTATAATTTCAAAATTTATCTTGACTTTAATTTTTCATTACTCATCTTAGAATTTTTAATATTCAATTTAATTTTAAACTCGTGACAATAAATTTTACTCAATAACTAGGCCAGCAACATTAATAATTACTGTTTAATTTGTGCCTACTCTCACCACATTTCGTTACTTAAAATATTTATACACTTAAAACTATTATTCTGGGTGCGCAGACCAATCCTAACACTACATATGGAGCTGGTACTTCTGCTCCTTTCTTGTAACCTGGGGAAACACGTTGAAGCTATACTTTTCAAGATTTTCAGGGTCCAGTCTCTGAAATGAAACTTCTTATTTAGTCTCTATTTCCATAATATTAATCAATTTTCTATATTATTTATACCATCACGACATTTTGCATATATCCCCATCTGGTTTTCAACAAAAAACTTCCCACAGCTGACGCGCAGCATCGTTTGTCTAACGGTGGGGCCTTGACTACGCCGCGTTTCCCTGAACCAGATGCCTCTCATAATACGTAACAATACAACTTAACATATATATATACACATATTATACAATTTACAAACATTTTTCAATAAACCATTATAACAAATAACAAAGGAATTTTCGCATCTCACGGGAGTCATACATCAAGTAAACAAACCATTGTGAATACAAATGTTTTTCTTCAGAAAAAATTTTAACAAGTCAAAAAGTTCCAAAGTTAAATGAACACTCATTGTAGTGTTTGGCTTGGCTTATAACTTTTAAAGCACCGCCCGAGACTTCCTTCTTTGCAATAATTCCTTTGACTTCGCGGTTGGAAGATCATAAAAAATGTTTCAAGCCTGAATTTTTATATTCGGTCTCCCACATTCATTCAACGATGAGGTGTCATCCTCTTCATTCCTTGGTTGTACTGGAATTTCTTGTTGTAAGGCTTGTAATCTCCTTGTCGTCCTTTCCTTGCCTTCCCAACTGTGTTCTTGGCTGGTCAGGGTTCTTCTGTTCTCCGTCGTGGCTTTTGGTATAGTTCTTTTCATATGGAACTTCGGGTGATTCTCTTCTGCTTTTTTATCTCTGGAAATAGTACTAGATGACATTTGTACTTATTATTACTATTATTATTACTTTCTTTTGCCACTTTCTATGTGGTCACTTATTATTTACCTACAGTCTTTTTAATACCTCTATTATATTTAAACTTTTTTGTTTATTTTCATTTAATGAATTATAGGTAGTGAGCTGACCAGTGATTTGTTTTATGGGTCCTCTCTGTATTTTTATATTGATTTGATTGATTTTCATTCCCTTTTGCCCTCTAACCTACGTTTCACACCTGGTTTTCTTTCCCACAGCTGACTCATTTAATCCTTGGTACTTTTCCAGTACGAGTTTCCTGACTTGATCTTACACTATTTGGGATACCTGATTCTAATTCGACCTCGTCACATTTCCTATGACTTGATATATTCTTATTGATCTACGTTAACTGTTAATCTTTTTTCCTGATTTCCATATTACAATATTATTAAGGAGTTCTAACTTCTAAAGACTCTATAAAGGTCCCTCAAATTTTGTTTAAATTTAGCACATACTTTGTTAGCTGCTGAACTTACAGGGTGTGTTTTCCAATAAAACTTAATCATTTACCTTTATTTTTATGTCTTTTCTACGTCTATTATAATATTTTTCCCACCTTTCCTGTTTTGAATTTTCATTGCCAGTCTAGCTGTAAAGCTTTTCTGTATATCTTGAATTTTGAATTTAGAGCTTTCCGATATCATAACTAGTTTTGAAATGGTGTAATCAATTTTTCGACCTAAATAATTCAGCCAGGCCGTTTTCCCGTTGTTTCATTCACCGCCGTACGAATAACGTAAACAAACTCACGTAGGGTAGTCCCAAGTATCGTGTTGATCGTGTATAATTTGCAATCATTTGCACTATATCTCAATTAACTCTTTCAGTCGTTGCGCTGGCGGTCGATATGCAACGGTCTTCACGTACCCTTATGCCTAATCTTTCATAGGGTGCTCAAAAAATCTCGGATATAAGAATTGGGGACCATTATCACTTATTAATTTTATTGGAGCTCCATAACGCGATATAAAGTTATCAAAAAATATCGCTATTATACCGAGATGAGCCTTTTTAAGAGGTATAATTTCAGCCCATTTGCTGAAATGATCGGTTATTACTAAATATAGCGGTTACGTCTTATTCTCGATAAGGATACAGACTATCAAATCTAACGTCACTATATAATTTGGATGTTCGGTATAAATTGGATTTAACCGACAGCTGGTAACGCGTTTTTATAGTTATTAACTTGGCACATATGGCATGTAGAGACATATTGATCAATAAATTTTCTCATGTACGAAATAACAAACGTCGAATTTTATGATACGTTTTAAAATCTGCCTACGTGTCCCTTGTGGCATGTCATGAAATTCTCTCTCATTGTTTCATTTCCTTAAAGATTTTGAATGTATACGCGCATTTCACTAATGACGTTGCGTGTTTTCGCATAAAATAACAATCGCTTCAATTAAACGAAATCGTGGGACCAATTCTCACATATCGTTGCATTAACAATTTACTTCGGGAACACAAATATCTATATATGACTAATTGGGTCATTTTCTGTTCGTTTATTAATTGTTTCCCGCAGAAGTAAAGTACCAAAATCTTTGATTATGGCACAATTAATTTATCACCAATTATACTAGTAATTGGATTTGCCAGAAAATGTCAGCCACTGCATTTTGAGTTCCCAGTCTATGTTCCCAGTACCATATTGAATTCTCTTCAACTTTGTTGCATCCTAATCGTATCCTACTCGACAAATTTTACACACTTGCCATGTGTTAGGCGTGTTAATGCGGCGTGATCTGTTAATACCTTAATTGGTAATATTCCTAAATATGTTCTAAAATTTTGGTGTTCCTTTTCACTGCTAGACATTCTCTTTCGGTTACTGTGTAATGAATTCCTCTCTGCGTTGTTCAGTGTACGTGACGCGAAGCACGACTGGTCTGTTTTTGTTGGTTTTAGTACTGCTCTAAACCAATCGAACTGGCATCACCAACCAAAAATAACTCAGGCGGTTCTATGAAAGTTTGGTAATTTTAAAACTGGCGCTTTTGTTACCGCCTCCTTGACCTCTTCGAATGCCTTTTGTGCTTCGTGGACCAGACAAATTTTTAAATTTTCGTTTAAGATTATAAAAAGTGGCGCAAATATCCGCATGGTTTTTAATAAATTTCGCGTACCACTGGGACATACCTAAAAACTTAGATATCTTTTGAGTTACAGGGTGGTTTCATCTCTTGTATAGCTCTAACCTTTGTCTCATCCGTTTTAATTCGCTAACTTTACTAATAATTAATCCCAAATAATTATTTCAATTCATCGCACCCAGATTTACACATTTTTTCCTTATTTAATGTCGATACCATCCTTTAACAACGAAAAACTTCCCTTAAATGTGTTCAACATGGTGAGTGAATGATATAAGGAGACGCGATAATAACGCGTCATCCATACCAAGCACTCACAAATTTTCCTATACTTGCGGTTTTAGGATTATGTCAATTGCTTTTTGAAAAGTGGGGCTGCTCTGATAAACGAATGGCATCCACTTGAAAGCATAAGTGCCACTTTTACTAAAATGCGGTCTTAACTATATCGCTGGGGTTTACTGTCATTTTGAAAATACCTTCTTAGTCAGAGATGACATTATTGTTGTATATATGGTATGTTCGTTAATAAATCATCTAATAACGGTAAAAGGGTATCCCGCGGATACTTTGTGATCAATTTAATTTCTATATTTTTGCAAATCTATTATGCTTCCAGTATCCGGTGGTAACCCATTATTTTTCTTGCCATACAACAGGTGACGCGTATGGGGACTGAATTGGAACAATCGTTTCCTCTTGTAACATTTTTGTATGTGAAAATCTGTGTACTTGCCCAATTGCGATCATACTTATAAGACCTTGAAGCTACTGGTGGGTTATCTCCCGTGTCAATTTCATGGTATAAAACATGAGTAAGACCTGGTTTGTCTGAAAATAACCCTTTAAAACTATTAAACAATTTTTGGATTTTGTTTTCTACTTCCCAATTTTGTTTGAATAAATCTATCTCCAACTTTTTCCTCTTTTAATTGGTTCAACCACCTTATTTATTTGAGAATCTGGAATTTTCAACGATTTTTAGTTAAAATCTATTACGGTCTTGACGCACTTATGAAATCTACCTAGAATACGTGGTATTCACAATCTTTCTAACACATGAAATGACCAATTTCTTTCGAATTGTCTGATCTAATTTCAATTCTACAATCCCCCTGTTTTGGCATTTTCTACGCACCCTGTGCTGCTGTTATTACTGTGGGCTGCGGTACTTTATTTTGTTATAGAAAAATATTTTCCGTATACTTCAAATATAAAAAGATTTATATAGGTATGCGGCAAAATATTATTTGTAATATATAGGTGCATTAAGGGAAGTTCTACGGGTGCTATATACATATTGGAGAAAAGTCTAATAGTGTCTCTCTTACATCGACACCTCTTGAGGTTGATCACTTTACAATATTTAATCATATTACATACCGTCCTATACCTCGATTGAAATTATCACTCGAACCTTATTTCTACGGTCTCCACTCTATTAAAATTATCATTTCATCATTTCGAAATAGGTAACCTGTATGATCTTTGATCATTATTATTAAAACTGTATTCCTCTCGAACCCTCTATTACGACGGCATTTATTCTCATAAAACTCATTTCTGTTATTGGTCTACTCCTTATTCCGAATTCCTCCAGTTTCTACCGGTAGCTTCAAAATTAGGCATCCTATCTTGCATTTTGGCCTCGTCTTTCTATATTATGGTTCTGATAACCCTTTGTGATTGCAAGAGTATCTCTCTTCGAATTTAGCCAGGACTTCTAAAAAGTTGTATCGTATTTTTGTGGGTTTGCTCCACATAGTCTTGTACACTTACTGTGTGGTTCGAGTCGAACTGGAAATATGATCCACTAAGTCTCAACAGGACATTCTAATTCTAAACTTCTCTATTTTTAGTAATCCTTGCACAGGAAATAGATGCCTACAGATTTTCTTTACTGTAGCCGGTGCGTAAGAAACTCCGACTGTGATTTCTTTGTGCAGATGGCGGGAAAGAGCCTTCGCTAATTCAGCTGGGAAGCGCAAAGATTCGCCCTGGCTGTATTTTGTACTTGCCGGCAGACAAATATCGAATACCAATCTTGAGCCCTTCCTGAGATGACTTTTTAGTAGCATGACAGATTAGCAGGTTTCAAGTAACTGTATATTGTTATCGATACACTCGATAAACTCTGCAACATTCTCTGACTGAAACAGAAGGGCTGAAAGAATGTCGGCTGCGCATTTACCTAACCAAGAATTAAATACGTTCGGCAGGCCCCGGACATAGCCATCCTGTGATGACCATGTCTTGCCGAGTTCCGCGTAAGCTAGAGGGTGTGGGATTATCAAAATGATGAGACATAATTCTTAATACAACTTTTATTAAGAATAACTTATATTATAGAATTCCTAATTTTGACAATTATTAATTAAGTGAGTCAAACCCAGAATTAAATCACGTATTTAGTCAGATCGCAGCTGGTCTCTAACTCAATTATCATGCCAAAAATATTCCTTCCTCTAATTACTTAGATCCAATAATATTACCTTTTCAGTTCTGGTTCCTTGACCTAGAGAATATTATCTATACACTTTATATATGAAGATTCTTGATCCGCAATGCTGCTAATTCTTGGTCCGCAAGATTTCACATGTAACTTTGTGTCACTTTATCAGTCAGAATAATTCCACAATACCTGCATCCTCTGAGCCTGCCGCGCTATATCTAAGCTTACGATATCGCACATAGTATATCTCATTTGCACATATTATGATCGTTTTATCTTGCTGAGCATTGGGTTGGAAAAGTTTTGCCATTAATCGTGGCCGTCAAAGAACTGGCAGAGTCATATTAATCAGAAAGCGCGGGAACGTCACCTTGAAGGTGTAGGGTTTGCAAAGGAATGAGCATTTTAATTCTTAATATGACATTGGAATGAAACTTGGCTATCTGTAATTTAGATAAATTTGATTAAGCGAGAATTTATAATGAACAAACACACAGTGATAGTTAAAACCGAATCACGTAATTTAGACCACTTTCTCTATGTTATAATTATTTTCACTGCCTACTCTTACTTTACAAACCAGCTCATTACATGTCCTAATGTAGAAATAATCAGTCCTACTGTAATCCAACTAAGATTCGATATCTATATGGAAGCGTCTGGGCGTGCGATACAATGGTATGCACCTTAGCCAATATGCTGGGTTTCCAGAGTAGCTTTACGATAGGCTGTCTTTTTGAATCTCTTCCATTTCAAATTACCATCCTGCTTACTGAAACTACAGTGCTTTTAAAAGCTATCTTATTTGCATTTCTTGTTCACATTTCGTTTCTTGGGTTTTGGTTGGAAAAAGTTGCTGTCTTAGCCACCAAGGCAAAAATGATGAGAAAAGACGCTGAGCCATCACAAGTTCCGCACCAGGCCGAGGGGTTGATATATATTTTTCTGTTAAAAATTCGTATTAGATTCAACAGTATCGAAAATTAATATCATACATACTCATTTTATTCTTTCAAATTCATATTTGACACAACAACTAACTTAAAACTGAGTGCATTACGTACTCATTTTGTTGCATTATCAAATTTGATCCAGTAACAGTTTCAAAAATGATTATGTTTCAATTTTGTTTACATACTTTTTGCCAAAAATGAGTATGTGTGATTCTGAAATTTGAGTATGTTTGCATCGGAGCTATTTTGAGTATGTGAAGTACTCAAAAGTGAGTATTTTGAACTCATTTCTGAATACCCGTTTTTTCGCAGTGTGTGCAAGACAATAATAAATTCGGAAAACTCTCTCCCCGGTGTAATGTATTATCTTGACATTCAGCATTTCTAGATCTGATATTAATTTTTGTCGCACACTAAGGCTACAAGAAGATTATAGGTGATAGACTTTGTAATTCTGATTCACAGTCAAGTGATGCGGACGATACCCAAACTCTGGCATTCCCTTTCCAAACTTTCCCACGATGCCAGCGTGAGAAATTTGGGCCTTGACAGATTTAACGTGCATGGTCACCTGTATATGGTGGGTCTTCAGCATTAAGGCACAAATTCGTAATCACGAGTTCGCGACCAGCACAGTTCGTTTCTGGGTGTTAATGTTTTCTATTGGTGTAGGTTGAGCAGTAGTTTAAACAACCTCGAATGCACTTTTTTAAATTTAAAAATTGAATTGAAAATTGAATTGAATTTAAAAATTGAAAAGTCAATTAAAAAGGAAATTTGGCGCAAATTTTATTTCAAGGTAATAATTTATGACCATTGAAATTCGAAGATAATTTATATATATGCGAGTATATAAACATATATTCGGGTGGCCATCTGGGGGAGGGGGTGGATGCTATCCACCTGAGCTCCACGATAGAGGGGGCTCAAGCATGATCAAGAACTAAAATAATGTACTCTTGTACATGAAAACTTGACAATATGACGAAAAGTACATTTTATCGCAAACTTTATTATTATAGCTCTCTGAGTTTCGAAAATCTTCAAGTTAATTGTTGATGATGGAAATGTTAAGATTCGCTATTGATTCAGGTAACTCCTAAGGATCCTCACCTAAACTGGAAGTTTTAGGAAAAAATCTCAATACTGTATAGCCCTGTTAAAAAAAATTTCTTCGCTTCTATGCTGAAGCATGGAGGTGGAGGAGTTCTTGTTCCACATAAATTCATGGGATTAAACTCCACATTTTTTCATTTACAAGCTGCATTTTTACATTATATACCCATCGGAACCGAAAATACTGAATTTTCTGTCATCCCAATCAATTTGCTGTCAATTTTGAATTTTCTGAAACTTAATCCCAAGAATCTAGTTGAATCAGTAAGCCATGATCAATATCATTTAATATTTATAATAACATATTTTTACAAAAGTATTATTTATTAATAATTATATTTATAAAGTATAATATAAAAAGTTATATAATTACAGTAATTATTTTAATTTTAAAATATAAAATAAATTTCTAAAACATGATTTAATATTCAATAAACCTTTTTTAAATAAATTTACTTATAAAAATAATTAAATGAATTGAAAGAATTAAATAAAGACCAATAGCGCGAATCAAACCCTGGCCGAAATCATTGTAAGCAGATGATCTGTCAATCGAGACATGAACATTACGTCACGTCGAGTGAAAAGTACTTTTGTAACCCCCCGTTATTTAGACTCTTCCATATTAACAGTAAAGAGACTTTCGCGCCCTCTAGCGAACAGAACAATCTTCAGTGATGGCCAAGTTTCGGAACTGTAAGGACGTTTGAGCATGCGCTCCGATCCCTTTCAATTCTATGTCAACTGTTAGTTCTCTAGTTATGTATGTAAATGTGTTTGTTTTGTCTAATAAACGTGTTTTAGTAACTAGTGGACTTAGTAAAGAACCTTTTCCCCGTCTGTCCCTTATCATTTGGCGTCCACCACGTCATAATTTTAAATTAAAGGGGAAAAAAATCATATGAACATTGCTTTATTTTTTCTATGGAAGTTATGCTTATTTAATTAAAATGTAAAAAACGAAAAAAACAAAAAACCATATGAAATCTGTGACTTCAAGTAGAATTTTTTAAAATTACAAAATTTAACGTTTATTAGATGGTGAATTAAAATTGTGAGCATTTTTTAAAAAAGTGTAAAAAAAAAGTTTTTGGTATTTAATTTTTTAAATCACTGATTCTATAAAAGTGCAAAGTATGAACTTTTTTAGTTCAGATGGTTTATTCATCATAATCATAAAAATCAATACATAACGATTGAAAAATTTCGATTAATGATTTACATAAAACAATACTGCTCTATTTTAAAAAAAAAATATTAATTTAAAGCAATACATTTAAATATATTGCTAATAAACTTGTTTAAAATAATGATAACGGGTAAAAGCAATTAAGTTTTTCAGAATTATTAGAGAAATTTTTGTATTCTAAACGGATTTTTAAAATGAATTTTTTGGATTAAGACACATGCAGAAAATAAAAAATAAAAAAATTTCTCTCACATTTTTTTTTATTTACCAAAGCTGGTGATTTTCCTTATTTTTAGGCATCTTCTTTCCTAGTGAATCGTTCTTGCAAACGTGAAGTGCAGAGGGGAAAAAAAGTTATTTGGCGACTTACGGGTTTTCGTCGCCAAGCCCTTGGCTATTGTAAAATTGCGCTATTTGCTAAAGTTTTAATTTTTTTTCAGGACTTCATTTTTAAGTTAATGCCTTCAAACTTCACATATCGATTGCAAACTAAGGTAATTTTTAAACAAAAAATACAACAAAAATAATGCTTAAATTATTTCTCGCAAGAAGGAAAAAAAAAAATTCTTTTTTAAATCCGTTATCTTAGGCAATTTTTTCAATCTTTGTATAGATACAGATAATATTGCTCTACACCCAGAAAAAAAAGTTTCATGAGATTATCTTTATAAATAACGAAGTTATCAAATATAAAATTAAAATTTTGAGTATTTTTTGAAATCTCGTAAAAAAAAAAGTTTTCGATATTTTATTTTTTAAATAACTGTTTCTAAAAGAGATAAGCATGAACTGTTTTTAATGTAGAATATCAATTCATTAACGCGAAAGAAAATTGAAAGATAACGATTTAGAAATCATTTTCGTAAAAGCGTATCGATTTTGACTCATTTTAAAAAAATCGTAAAAAATAGAAAATATCATTATTTTGTAAAAAAAATAGTTATACCGTATCGTGGCGAAAAAAATTATCTTGCAGATTCTATAATTATTTTTTGAGTTTGTTATTGAGTTTGATAGCAAGAATTAGATGGTTTTTTTAAAAACGTGGGGAAAGTCGGAACTTCACTCCACTGAAATCGAGATGATGCTCGGAGGTATAAAAAGCCAACAGGGGTAAACCAATTATGCGTTTTAAGGTTTTTAATTATGAATTTTTAAGTAATTACAATATCAGAATAAAAATCATAAAAAAGGATTCCTCGGATCATTCCCGATCTTTTGGTGCCTTCGGTGAGTTTCTGCGTCGTGCGGTTCGTGAGAAAATTGACGTATACACAAACAAAGAAAGATAGATACTCTTGTTTACCTACGAATTTTAATAGAGTAGACTAGCTGCATGCCCCGGAGTTGCACGGGCTTTCTCTACTTTTATAAATTTTCCTTCCCTTCACAAAATGAGCACTTCCAATATTCTTTTTCAAAATTACTTTGTTATCCCCACCACCACCACCACCTCCGCTTAGCCCAGCGTTGCTCGGGCTTTTACCATGTGTATAACTTAAAATTCCCTTTTTTTTTAAATTTTTTCGCTTGTTTTCTTTGTCTGACAGGTTTCTTTCCCCCAGCGTTGCACGAACATTTTTGAATACATAACATATTTTCATGGAAATTCCCCCTCCCCTCTCGATATCAGCCCTTCCTAGTGTGTGTGTGTTTGTGTACGTGCGTGTGTGTGTGATTTCTATATTAAAGTCATTAGAAAAAATTTTCTCGTGCTAACTTCCCACAGTTAATTATTACTGCCCTTTTAAAATTTTGGCTACTGCTGAAGACCCGCTGTTAAGAGGAGCGATACACGTTGAATCTGTAGAGAGCTTAAACGTCCTGGCGTTGATGTGGTTAGGTAGTTAGGAGAGATGGGTGCCAGCTCAAGTCTCATCCTCGTCACTTGACCATGGATCAAAATTTCGAAGTCCGTCGCCAAAAGCTCTCGTGTAGAGGAACAGTGCGACTTTAATATTCACTTTCTCACTTTGCAATTTTTTATCCCCCCGGAAACAAAAATTACCTTTTTTAAAAATAGTTGTAAATTGAAAAAATACTAAAAAGTAGAAATTTTTATAATTAAAAAATTCCACAACTATATTAAATGTTGAATTAAAATTGTGAAAATTTTTTTAAATGTTTGAGCGTCCTAGCGTTGGTGTGGTAGTTAGGAGAGATGGGTGCTAGCTCAGATCTCATCCTCGTCACTTGACCATGGTTCAGAATTTCGAAGTCCGTCGCCAAAAGCTCTCGAGTAGGTGAACGTTGCGACTTTAATATTCAGTCACTCATTTTGCAACTTTTTAGCCCCCTGAAACTAAAATAAACCTTTTTAAAAAGAGTTGTATGTTGAAAAAAGACAAAAAAGTAGAAATTTTTATAATTACAAAACTTCACAACTATATTGAACATTGAATTTAAATTGTGAGCATTTTTTGAAATTGTTCGATACACGGGAAAAAAGTTTCTTGCAATTATTTTTATAAAAATGAAAAAAATTATTACATTGTGTGTGTGTGATTAAATATCGCGAACAGGGTAAAAAACGAAAAACACAACAATATTTTTAAAAACTGTAATTTTTAAGTAATTTTCTTAATATTTTACAGATTACAGATAATATTGTTCTACACACGAAAAAAAAAGTTTTGTGAGATTATTTTTATAAGTAAAGAAAATTATTAAATATTTAATTAAAATATTGAGTATTTTTTGAAAAATCGACATTTATTTTTTGACATTTTATTTTTTAAAAGACTGTTTCTAAAAGACGAAAGCATGAACTTTTTTAGCGTAGAATATTATTTCATTAACGCGAAAGAAAATTCAAACGGAACGATTTAGAAATCATTTTCATAAAAACGTATCGATTTTGACTCATTTTAGAAAAAAATCGTGAAAAATAGAAAATATGATTTTTTTGTAAAAAAAATTATACCACATCGTGGTGAAAAAAAATGATCTTTCCTATTCTGTATTTATTTTTTTGTTTGAGTTTCATAATAAGAATTGGATGAGTTTTTTAAAAACGTGGGGGAAGTCGGAACTTCACTCCGCTGAAATAAGAATGACGTTTGGCGGAATAAAAAGCCAAACCAATTTGCGTTTTAATTCTTTTAATTAATATCTTTTTAACTAATTGCAATATTGGAATATAAATGGTAGAAACAGATTCCTCGGATCATTCCCAATCTTTTGGTACTTTCGGCAAGTTTCTGCGTCGTGCGGTTCGTGAGAAGATAGACGTATATACAAAGATAGATAGATACTCTTGTTTACATACAAATTTTTATACTGTAAATTTTTCTAGCTAATCCTGGAAAATACACACAAATTTTTAAAACATTAATTTTAGCATTTTTTAAAAAAATAACTAGAGATCTCAGACCTAAATCTATGCTAACTTTTGGAGAACATACGCGTTTGGGAAAATATACAAAAAATTTCAAGACTCTATTTTGAACTGAAAAAAAAGCTGTAGGGATTAGAAAACACTTATATCTTCAAAATTATTAGTCTGAGAAAAAGGCATTTAATGTTTATACAAGCGTAAAACAAAAACTTATAATGTCTGTAAAGCTCTTATTTTTTAATACATTATTTTCCAATGTATGTTCTGCATTAAAACACTACTTTAATTAAATATCACAGAAAACATTTTTTTTAAATTCAAAATATATTTTTGCCTAATATTGATAGCATTTGTTACGACGACAGGTTATTCAGGTTAATTTTAACCTAATATGTTCCCAAAAGTTTTGAAACACAAATTATATATGTACAAATTAATAATGATACTAATTTAAGCTGAAAATTGCCAGGTTTGTACGAATTTTTTTTTCAGTTTGATATTGGGGCAGTTTAGCAAGTTTGAGTTTTTATTGCGCAACTTTAAAATACTAAAATATAGGCCTTTCTTCTTGCCGTAGCCTTCGCTTACCTCTTCACCGTGCGTCAACCGGCGAGTTGACTTGTTCTTTAGCAAGCGTTTGGATTCGAACGGAAGTCACTTAGCTGACGTTCCTGCCTTTCAAAACTTTACTGTGTGCGACTGAGCACACAATTTCTACACTGCCTTGCCCCATCTGATTACGACCTGGAACGGACATTCTTTTGATCATGGAAAATAAACCTTTATCAGAGGAAGCTGCCACTTCCAATGAAAAAGTACAAAATACCAAATCACCTCCCGTGTCACCCAGTGTACGGCCGACCGAGGAATTCATCACTGACAATGCTGCGGCAATATCTGAGTTGCTCAAACTCCGAGCCGCTTACGCAGCCGGCTCTCGCAAGATCGCCATAATTCCATCTACCCGAGACGAGTACAGCCACTTCCAAGGCGAACTCGAAAGCATTTACAACAAACTTATCACCATTAAAGACTCTCTACATGTCCCGCTTTTTAGTATCCCGCCAAACCAGGCTGCCCTAGACAAAATAGTTGCTAGGGTCACTTCAAAGCGAAAGAAAGCAGCTGCTCCTACAGAAAATAATACTTCGGACAATACAAGTAAAGTACCCAAATCACTAATCAAGAGGGAAACCCGCAAAAGGGCGACTGTTGACGAGGATGGATTTAGATTACCACCGAAGAAACAGACCACTAAGCCTAATGGTAAGCCTTAACGCATCCAAATAGCTCTACCCCAT
This sequence comes from Trichonephila inaurata madagascariensis, assembly GCA_019973955.1. Classification (NCBI taxonomy): domain Eukaryota; kingdom Metazoa; phylum Arthropoda; class Arachnida; order Araneae; family Nephilidae; genus Trichonephila; species Trichonephila inaurata. Next base: position 28,959 of record BMAV01003126.1, read on the forward strand.
CAGCCGCCGACATAATCCTTTCTAACGCTTCTGAGGAGGTGAAGGAGATTGAATTTGATACCGAGCAAGCAGCCGCGGCTGTCGCTTCTAGGGTTAAAATCCCGCCATTCTTTATCCAGCCAAACCGGATTGGACCGACCTTATGGTTTTGCTCATAGCCTTGCCCCCACGCTTCAAAGTAAATTATCAGGGCGTTTCCTGAGAATTACTGTTCAAAACGAGGAGGAATATAGAAAGCTTGCCACATATTTCAGGCACGAACAAATCGCATTCAAATCTTTCATGTTAAAATCGGAAAGACCACTCAAACTTATTTTGAGAGGACTTCCCACTTCCACCGAACTCGAAGCTGTTAAAAGAATTGAGTCGGAGGTTTCAAAATTCACAAAATTTCCCCGTTTAACTAAATTCCAAAGCAAAGCCCCAATGCCGCTGATTTACATTCAATTAATTAATGATCTAAATGCCGACTCAATCTACAATTACGTAGATATGTTCGGTACTCGTGTAGCTTTTGAACCGTATGATGGATCCCGTAATAGACGGCCCAACCAGTGTTGGCGTTGTCAGGGATTCTTCCACAGTTCAAAGTCTGTCACCTCAATGAAGTGCCTGAAATGTGCAGAACCCCTCAAGCAAAAGATTGTACTTTGCATTTTGGGAGAATCCCCTCAAATGCGCAAATTGCGGTGGAACACGCAGCAAATTGGAGGCAATGTCCACGTTTTCCAAAAAAGCAAAAGCTCGAAACCACCAAAACAAAGGTGGAAATTTTAAAAAAAATAATAATCAAAACCCTCTAACAAAAACATTAATCAAAGGAATCAAAATACTGCACCGGAGGTGACGCCCTCGTCACAAAATTTGAAAAACAATAATCAACTTCGGTCTCCTCATATTTACCGTACCACAGACCCTAAAATACCTTACTCTAAAGTTGTCTCGGGACAAATTCCGGCAAACCAACCAAGGAAAAATATAAATAATAATAATAATAATCAAAATTTTTCGGCTCTCTTCTGTTCTGTTTTGGCCATTTCCAATGATGCAGGAGTAGACCAAAATTTACTAGCAAAAGCGTTTCGGCAGGCTCTACCTGCCCTAAAAAATCTAAATGATGCTAACGAGAAAGCCTGCTTAATTTTTGAAGCTTACGTAGCAACAGTACAAGAGCGCAATTACGCCCAAATGCTCACAGCCTAACATTCAATTCCAACGTGCAATCTTTGTCGATTTGCTTCTGGAATGCGAACGGACTTCGACCCAAATTTTGTGAAGTCCGCGACTTTTATCAGAACAGAACCCTGATCTGTTGTTATTTTAAAGAAACGAAACTACAACCCGGTCTAGATCAATTTTGCGAATTATCGTCTTCATAAAGACGACAGAAATAATTTTCCGCGTACTCAAACAGATGGAGGTACCGCTATTTACTGCAAAATAATTACGATCATAACAGGTTCCATTACCGACTTTTTCGGGATATGGTTTGCAACCGCAATCGAAATTAAACAATAATCCCCCCCACCCATCCGAATTGGGCAGCGTACACTCGAAACACCCTGGAAATAATAGAAAATTCCTGATAAAGATTTTCTCAAAATTCTTAATTCTGGCCAAAATATTATCATTGCTGTAGACTTGAATGCCACGCATCGTTGGGGGAGTAACCTAGATCAAATGCATTTGGCTATGCTCTTCGCAAAATTGTTAATAATAAACCGAATGTGAGATTGTAGCACCGCACACTCTTACACATATCAACGCTAGCTCTAGACCGGGGGCAAGAGATTCTATTATTGATCTAGCAGTTCTTAAAAATATCCCCTTCAATCGTGATATTAGAGTTATCTTGAATCGGATCATCTACCGGTCATTCTTACTCTATATACTGGCTCTGCTCTAATCAAAATTCCGGATCAACTCTCCACCAATTGGGAGAACTTCAAATTTCTTTTAAATAACAAACCACTCCCCATACCTCCTTCCTCCAGCAATAACGACTTTGAAATTGCAATTAGAAGGCTTGGAGAAAATATCTCTGAAGCTCTTATAGAAGCTTCAAAACCAAAATTTAAACAACCCCCATTAAAACTCCCCTCCGAAATTAAAGCTAAAATTCGCCACAGAAATCGTGTTCGGAAATTTTGGCAACGTACAAGAGATCCTGCAGTGAAATCTGAGTTCCAAACACTCAGTCGTGAGTTTACGAAAGACATAAGACACTTTCCCAATCTCGTTGGGAATCTCACACAGCGGCAATTACACCAGAGACAGGCACTCTTTGGAGGAAAATCTCTCTATTCAAAAAGACCGCCTCAAAACATTCCCCCCTAAAGGGCGCACTTGGCAGTGTAGCAAATCACCCTCTGGAGAAGGTGGAAGTGATTGCCGAAAGTCTTCAAAAGCAGTTCTAACCCAACACAGAAGCTGAAAACGAACGTTTTACAGCTCATACACAAAGGAAAATTAAAAGATTCCTGGACGCTCCTACCTGTCTAGACCTGGAAAAAACAAAGCCAGGGGAAGTACAGGAATATATTAAAAAGCTTAAGATTAATAAATCTCCTGGATTAGATTTAATTACAAATCGCATCCTTAAAAATCACCCCCTCAAATTCGTTCTTTTTATTGTCATGCTGTTCAATCTATTAACGGAGAACTGTCATTTCCCTAAGAATTGGAAGATTGCCGTTGTGGTCCCCATACTTAAACCCAATTCTGATGATACTCGACCTCAAAATTACCGTCCAATCTCGCTACTCTGTTGCTTGAGCAAATCGTACGAATTTGTTCTTTTGAATTGCCTTAACCCGCGGTCACTCGCACCTGTTTTTCTACCGTCGTCACTCGCGGGGTGTAGAGAACACCCCAAACTCTTAACACGTGTATTTAAATAAGAAAAATTTTTAAGTCAATTATGATTTATATTTATGAAGTATAAGAGGTTTTTTGTATTATACAAACAAAATTGTTAAATTTATTGCATTCAAATGAGACTAGCATTAATTTGAACTAAACCTACAAAATTTTCATTTTGAAGTACACAATTTTATATTTTTTCATAAACCACAAGTAAAATGTATATACCAGTACTAAATATACTTTATAATTAATGATAAGGATAGTAAAAAGTAGAAAAATAATATTTTAGTCATTTTTCAAACATTAAAGAGCAGACTGTATTCATATGCTTTAAGCACTATTTTCTTACATTGAAGACATAACAAATAATTTTACATTTTTTTACCCGTGGACAAGCAGTGCCACACCCTTTTTTAGGGGATTAATGCTCTTTTAATATATTCTGTGTCAGTAAAGCTTCTTTTGAGTGTTTTGTTAAGCTTTGGGAGATCCGATCTCATATCCCTCTGTGGCTGCACAAGATCCATTCTAATCTCCTCTAATAATATTGAATGTCTCATTTATTTTCAGGAAGAACCGAATGATAGACAAGAAGCATTAATTCCTGCAGTATTAAGTAGATGATAAAATATTCGCAATGGCCAAGGTTACATATTCGCGATACATAATACATACTGCACATTTCATCAGTGGTATCAACACCACCTGTATTATAAAAATTTATGATTTCAAATTTCATCTCTCCAACTTTGGTTACGAAATCACGCAGTAAACGAATTCACTTAGTTCATTTTGTCAATCTGTTGATACAGTATCTAATAGACGACAAAGTCGCTATTTCTCCCTTTCTCATGGAGTTTTTGTCATAATTTCTAGAAAACGTTTTGAAATTTTTTTTAAAAAAAATGCATTTTACAAATATTTTATAGAATTATATTATTTTTATACCGCATTTATTGAAATTTTAAATAAAATATTAGTGCATATTAATATATTTGAAAAAAAAAGTAAACGAAAAGAGTAAAACGTACTTTTCCGTAGATGCTTCGAGTACGAAAATATAACTCAATCACTCGCGGGGTGATCTCAGCACCCAAAATAAACTTTTGAAGGACGTTACATTCCAATCGTCTTAGCGAGATTGATTACATCAGGTCTGAAGGTTCAATGACCTAAAATGGGCAGCTACAGAAAAAGTCGTGGCTCTGCGCATTATTTTTAGAATTATAGGAGGCTTTTCTTGTTGCTGGGGTGTACAGAACACCCCGCGCGAGTGATCGCGGGTTAATAAGCACTGCATAGCCAGGAATATTATTATTCCTGAACAGCATGGCTTTGTCCCACAATGCTTCCCATTAACTCAGTTACTAAGAGTTACTGAGCTGATTCATCATGGCTTTAAAAATAAACAGGCCATGGGTATGCTTTTTGTGGGCATAGCCAAAGCCTTTGACAAAATTTGGCATGATGGCTTGCTATCCAAGATGTTGCGACTTGGGTTTTCGGACCAACTGATCAAAATTATACACTCTTACCTAAACTCCCGTGAATTTAGGGTAAGAGTTGAAAACAGTCTCTCCACCCCGCGTCCAGTTCTCAGTGGCGTACCACAAGGATCTTTATTAGGGCCCAAGCTCTTTAATCTGTACATCAACGACATTCCCAAGGCTGCCGAAGTCCACTTAGCGATGTACGCGGACGACACTGCCATTTTTACCCAAAACATTTATAACCGCAATATCATTGAGCGGCTACAAAATTATGTCATTCGACTCGAAACCTGGCTTAACGACTGGAAAATAAAGGTTAATGCATCTAAAAGCGCATGCCTCCTCTTTACGAGACAGCGGTGCATCGGAAACCTCCCGCATGTCAACATTTTTAATCAGCCTGTCCCTGGTTACTGAATATAAGTACCTAGGTTTAATACTTGACACTAAATTAAACTTTGCTAAACACATCCGTTCCGCCCACCAAAAGGCGGCTGGAATGAGAAGCACTCTAAATCGCTTGATTTCTCCCAAGAGCAAGCTCGCATTAAGGCACAAGGTTCTATTATATAAAGCCATTCTTCGCCCCATCATGTTGTACGCTTCTCCCATTTGGGCAGGGGCGGCAGTTACTCACCTGAAAAGATTGCACACTTTTCAAAACATTCAACTGCGTAGAGCTGCAAACGCACCTTGGTTTGTCAGGAACGAAGTCTTGCATAAAGATCTTAATGTTCCGCCGCTCCTTGATTTCATCAAAAAACAATCAGAAAATTTCTTCAACCGGTTAAAATAGATTTCAAATGAATCTATCAGGGAAATCCCGGCTTACGACAATTCTATTTCTAGCTCTTCTAAGAGACCTAGAGAAGTTCTTAATCACTCGTATCAGCACTTCCCAGCTCTGAAAAGGATGAGAATGTCTTGATATGAATTAAAAATTTTGAGCTTTATTGTTACACTAGTTGTTTTCTTTTGCAAGACTTCACTCACTCTAATTATTCACCCCACGCCATGTAAGTTTTTGATCGGTTTCGTGTGGCAACTTCACCCTCATGATCTTATTTCAAACTCCTCTACCTTTTCTTACTTTCTTCCAAGCGGTTATTTAAAACTTCCTTTCAATAACCGCACCCAGTTATCTTAGAGGTATCGTGTAACGGATTTAAAAATATTATTCTCTTAATCCTTTATTAAAGAAATATATCCCCTTTCTCCTCGTTCCGTCGAGATGCGGCAGACGAATGAAAGACGGGCTTTGCTGTCATGGAGATATGACGTCATTTTCTTTTCATTTTCCTATGAAAGCGAAGCAGAAACTAAATCAACTGTTAGAGTGGTTTCTTACCTACCCCTCCACCAATGCTGTTGCGTGGCATTTAATGTGGACTGCTTTTTATTTTTATATTGTTACGTAGATCCGAGGGTTCGGGGATTTTATGCAAAACAATCACAAAGAAAATAAACAGTTCTTTAAGAGCGATGCGAATTTATTATCAAAAGTCCAATCTTTTAAATACAGGATTCAGCAGCGATATTCACAGAGTAAATATCCAAAGGTCTTCACACCTTCAACAGCAATCAAACACAATAACAGTGTTTAAAAAAATACACGTAAGTAAAGATTATTCACAAGCACAGCCGAGCTAATCAAAACAATCCTCACTACTCGCTGGTTTAATCCAGACTCCTCGCCGTCCCGGCGAGCCTCTCATTATAGGCGCGACAGAAACTTCCAGAAATATAACAGCTCGTGTCATTGAACGTGACACTAGTGGAGAGATCTACTACTTTCTAGAAGATTCCCGAGGGTTCCGAACTCGCCAACTTGGTCGCCAAAAATGATGCCAACTTGGCTCTACCGCCAAGATTTCGCCAAGTTCTCATTGGATCGCCATTATAACGTAAGGGGCGGCATTGCTTGTGAATGGTACAATTTTAACATGAAATAAACATAACATAGAGTAATATAAATGCATTAAACACTCAAATACAAATTATTTACACTATTTACACAAAATTTGTAACACTGCCCCCTCCTCAAAGACTGCACGTCCCGGGCAGTACAATCGAGTAAGAGGCACTATTTACAGGCAAATTACTCACATAATAATGACATAAAAAGTAATAAATGTTTTCCCCAAAAGCATATACAATACAAATAAATTCAAAGCACTGAAAATGTAAACATAAATTCCAGTATTAAAAAAAAACAGGAATAAGAAAAGAGAAAAAATTCATTATTTACAAAATAATTAATGACCATGGTCTGAACTTAAGGATCTGATTCATCTTGGCCAAGATAAGGGGCTAGCTTTTTAATGTATTACCTTCGGTTTTGAGTGTGGTGATTTCTGTATCCGCACCACAACGTCATTCAGTCTTTTAGGACTGTGTGGGACCTTCCCATTTTGTCTGCGCTTTGGATGGGTTTTTACGACGTTTCGGATTCCAAAACCCAAACCTTTGTCGCCTTCTAGAAGTCGGTCCGGTTGCTCTTGCGTCGTATGGGGTCGTCATCTTCTCGGAACCGCCGATTCTTTCCCTACCAGATGTATTTCCTCCATCCTTGTCGGGTTTCTCGACATACTCCTCAGGCCCCAAAAAGGAGCATCTGGTGGTCGGCTGAAAAGATCCGGGTGACAAAATCACCCCCAAAAAGAGATTGGGATTTAAATAGCCGGTGGTCTCATAAACGTCACCCTGTAGGCAAAAGAAAAAAAAGGGGAAACTTCCTGCCCCAGTCTTGTTGATTTCTGGATACCAGGAGGGGGGCAGTTCAGAATGGGGCCCGATTGCCTTTTACCATGCCGTCAGACTGAGGATGCAAAGTGTTGTCCGGGTTTTTGTCGATGGCATATTTCCCCCGTCTCTTGAAAATTGCAGAATCAAGTTTCCCTTGAGGGGGTGCAGTTGTAGGGGCCCCCGAATCTGAGATCAGTGTTGAACTAGAACCTCTGCAACAGTCGAGGCCTCTTGGGGGGAATAGGATACGTTTCGGCCATTTGTAAGTAGTTCGACAACCAAGATTTTTGTTCCCATCGATGTTTGGAAGGGGCCTATATGTCAAAAGCTATTGCAAAAAGGCACCCCACATTATACAGCTGCAGTCTTCCTCTAGTGCTTTTCCGGGGACCGCGCAGCCAGGGATCATATGTGCGACAACATTTTTCCACGTCACTCCGCACATTTTTCCCAGTGAAGCGCTCACGAATTTTTGTAAGGTCTTCATAACACCAAAATGACCCCCAGTTGGACTCCCATGGATTTCCCTTAAGGACCGTTGAAACTCTTTTTTTTGGGAGTATCAATTGCCACCTGAATGTTTTCCATCGTCAGACCCCCATTTTCGATATAAAACACCATTTCTCGACGGAAAAAGTCCAAAAGCCCAGTAACGTTCGTTGTAGGAGGGAAAAGGGGGCGATGTCGCCACTGGGTTTTTCGTCAGACGACTTTTTGAATTCTATGAGGGGTTTTATTTAAAATCAGCCAGTTTATCTTTTGGGACGCTCTCATACCCACGGGTCCAATACCGTGTTGATGGCGTTGTAACTTTGGGGGACTATTGGATCTATTACCCAAATTTCTTTTGATTCTCGGCGATTTGCAGCTCTCAGTACAGGGTCTTTCGAAAGGGCGTCTGCATTTCATGTGCTGATCCTTTTCTGTGTGAATTTCAGCGTCATACTCATGATCTCTGATCCACCTACTATTTGGCCCTCTGGGTTTTTGAAATTCAGTAGCCAGGTCAATGAGGCATGATCTGTTCGCAGCAGGGAAACCCTTTGACCATAGAGGTAAGGATGGAAGTGCTCTACGGCTTTTTTCTATAGCAAGCAGTTCCTTCCTGGTCACACAATAGTTTTTTTTCTGGTTTAAAAGCACTTGCTAAAATAGGCGATGACATGCCTTGGCCATCTATCTCTTGAGACAATACAGCCCCAATACCCCATGACTTGCATCTGTATCCAGAATAAATTGTTTCCCAATTTTAGGATATCCAGGATTGGGGCAGATGTTAGTGCGTCCTTGTTGTTAAAGGCGTTGTTACAATCGCCTGTCCAGATGAGTTTTTTTTTGCCCGGTCAGCTTTGAGGGTCTAGCGATTGTTGGGAAAACTTTCAAAAAATTTTTTTGCGTGCATAAGCCCAAAACCCGGGGCTGATAACATCCATCGGGCAGTTCAGTCTTTTAAACCGAGATCTTATCCGGGTCTGTTCTACACCTTCTGCCAAAAAATTTTGTGTCCAAGATAGGTGACTTCACCCGGACCAGGTGGACTTGGATGGACTTAATTTCAGGTTAGCTTCTTTCAGCTTTTGTAGCCCCGTCTGATATTTTTCAGATGTTCTTCAAAGGGCGCCCCCCGATAATAATGTCATCAAGATAAACCGGGGGGCCTCATGAAAGTCCTCCGGGGCTGTTTCCATAAAACCTCGAATGTAGCAGGTGCATTGCACGCCGAAAAGGGATAACCAAATTTAAAAATCCCCGGGCCCGTTGTAAGGCGTTTTCTTTATTGTCGGGGGGGGAGTTCTACCCGCCAATACCCCCTTTGAGATTAGTGTAGAAACCGGTATTGCCAGCAAATTGTCCAGCGGGGTCATCTATTCCTTTTAAGAATAGCTGTCCCCCTTCTTGGTAACGTCATTTAACCGACGATAATCACACAGAATCTAGTAGAGCCCCTTTTTTTCCTGACCGCGATGGGAGATGCCCGGACTTGACGATGGCTCAATGACATCATTATCTTTCATGTCCTTAATGAGTTTTGGGCTTCTTCCTTTTTTGCAAACGGTAGTCGTCGGGGGGGCTGCTTAATAGGAGGATGCTCCCGTATCAATTCGGTGTTGCGTTAGTCTGGTTCTTCCCAAAATCCTCAGATGTTCTTTAAAATGGCAATTTGTAATCACTTTCCTGCAGCACATCTCTGTTTCTTTTCTAAGTCAGTGCTTTTTTGTAAATCCTTGACTGATCATCTGAAGAATGGTCTAGTCACAAAGTCTTTAACACATGTTGAACTATTTTTTAAAAATTATTTCAAGATTATTCATCTAATGCTTTTTTGATGAGGTTCAAGGGAAAAACTTAGTAGTTTTAAAGGTTCCCCGGTCGACAAATTTGAAGGCCATTGGTATATAACGTATTTTTCAAAATTCGTAACCAGTTACAAAAAAATGTGTTCATAATCTCATAAACTGCAAAGCTGACTGATTGATTCTCCTTTCGACTAAAAATAATGATGGTATATGGTTGTAGGCCTAAATCTAGGGTCTCACAGATGACATGACATAACAATACAGTCTTCGCATTTCTGTCTGTTAGATTATGTTCAAAATCAAGTTTTTTTGGGGAATATGTCCAAGAATAACACTCTGTATCAAAACTATTCGGATCATAATCTTATTGAGACAAGTCGAAAAAGATACGAGCCCCTCCCTGAGTCAAGGCCCATTGCTCAGGCACAGTTGTTCCATGTCTTAAAAAGTCCCCGGTAGGCAGGTTATGTGTCTCTAATTTTGAATTCAATCGATGACGAGTTCCCATCTGAGCCAGCATTTGCTCAGCTTGAATTGAACACTGTTTATCGGTGTTGGGGCTCAAAATCCTTTCTCACTGTATCAAACGGTTTTATTAACGTCCCCTGTAAATCAATACGTGGGGTTTGGTAATGGGGCCCCGTAATTTGAATCCGGTCATGAAGGGCCGAAAAATGAGCTGGTACACAAACGTTTTTTCCTAATTTTCACACCTCGCTAACGGGAAAAATCCCCGGGAGACTTAATGTGATCAGACCCTCTATACAACGGGTCTTTACTGGTACAAGGAAATGGACTAACGACTCGACAATATCGGACATGAGTTCGGGACCATGACCATTAGGCTACCATGGCCACCATTATGCGCTACTGAACAGGAATTAAGATAGGGATATATCAGCTCAGATTTCATTCTTGTCTTTTAAATGGTTTAATACCTTGTTTTGACTGGCTTACGACGTCTATTACCAATAGAATCATAAAGCAGGGATCAAGAAACAAAAATATAATGTAGAATTTGGATGACGGAGTATTCAACACGTCAGCTCATAAAAGTATGTAGTTCAGCTATATCAAGAACGCAATTTACCTTTGTCAGGCTTTCAAGCTATTTTTAAATGTCTAAAGAAAAACATACTCCATGTAAATGAGATTTTTAAAAAATTGATTCAACTATCAAGATCTACAGATAGCGCCGTTTGACAAAAGCCAAGCTCCTCTATAAAAGATTTCATGTGGCAACAGCAGTTCTGAGACACGTTTAATGAGTGTTATGAGACGTTTCTAGCTGTCGAATTTTTATTTTCGAAAGTTAAGTGTTATGCTGAGTTAAAGTCGAGTATACTTCTTTATTTTGTAAAAAACGTTCAGATTTAACATATTTATTACTATGGGTATGACTTTCCATTATTCAATTTTTTATTTGTGTTTTAACGATTCTTTTGTTTTCAAATGTTCTATTTAGATTATTATCTGACAATATTTACAAGTAATAGACTATCCATGCATATACAATTAGCGTTTATGCCATTGTAGTTTCCATTTGTGTGCTTTTTGGCTAGATTGGCGTTTTGAACTGTTATTTTTAGTAGAAATTTCCTTTTTGCCGGTGCAATCGGAACGAAACATGGTTGAGACTAGTCATAAATTTATCGCACTTTTTTTACATTAGAAAGAAACTAATTCACTTTTCACCTACAAGCAAAGCATCCCAATGTTTTTAGATTGCTTAAAGATTAATTGATTTCATGTGTAGCAGTCGCAGAAAATTAAAGTAGCATATAATTCTAAAATCAAAAAATAATCATTACATCAGCTCTACAATTGAATTTTTTAACTTTTTTTTTGTGTGTGTCTCATTTTCATGTTAAATATAGTTTTTTAATTTTTTTATCTTGACTCCTGAAAAACTTTTGAACAAATTAATATTATTCTAATGTGTAAATCCTGTATTATAAGTTTGTACTTTGACATTCTTTTGAACATTTTAAGTTTCATGAATATAAATCAAATGTTATGTAATCATATTATCCCGAGGATCATTTATTATTACTTT
>BMAV01003128.1:0-13370 GCA_019973955.1 Trichonephila inaurata madagascariensis
AATGCTTTGATTGTATTGTAGCACCTACAAACAATAAGAACAATGGCATAAATGGTGTATTTAAAACTGGAAATTTAACTTATTAACATATTTCAGGAGAGCTTCTTTTTTTTATTTTTGCTATTTTTTAGAATGTACAAACTTCATTCATACTTTCAACAACATTAACTGGACATACAACACCAGTAAAATCTATTCAATTTAAGAACTATATTTTGAAACGCAATTGGATCAAGTGTTACCAATTGATACAATCAAATTATTTGCGCTAGTAATCAATAATTTTCTTGTTCTTCCTCACAATCAACACATGGCAAAATTTGTCTATTCTTTACTTGACTAGTTTCATATCCTGCTTCGTCTTGTTATGATGATTTAGTAGCATCGGACTGTGACACACGTAATTTATTTCCTTCACTTTGTTGATCTGTTTCTCCTGCTACTTCCCTTCTTTCTTTTCTCTGTTCATGCGACTTCCAATACTTTGTCGTTTTGGAGGCAGGGCTATGTATGCACTAATGATGAAACAACAATGGACCATTCAATAAACACTCCTATAATCAATGCAAGTAAAACGAGAAACTTTAAGCTCGATTTTGTTTAAAGAAGTTATTTTTTTTATAAATTTCATATTGCTAAATGATTAATGATTTTTTTTTTTTACATATCCATTTAAGTAATGTGTTTTAGGCATAGTAAATTGTAAAGAAATAAAAATGTTTAAAGGAATAAGCTTATATCAGTGCTTCTCAAACTTTTTATATTCACGACCCAATTTTAAATCAGAGTTTTCATCGCGCCCCCCTTCCCCATACAATAACAATGTGTTGAATGTAGTAATAATGTATAATACTTTGACGCTAAAGCTACAATACGACCCTAATTTTAAGCCGTACGAAGTATTAAGATAAGTATTAAATTTTGTGTATGATAAGCCCATTGAAAAATCACTAGTAGTTATTAAACTTGTTCTTAACTTAGTATTGATACTCAGTATCAAATATAATGTGCTGTATTGATACATTTATAAGTATACTATATCAGAGTAAATGTGTATTTTCTTATTATGTCAGAATACATTTTGTTTCCTTTTAGTAAATTGATATTTTTTAAATTATCTTTTATTTTCGACTTTCCGATACGCTCGAGGCCCCCTTGAAGGGGTATCACGCCTCTCTAAGGGGGGCGCCCCACAGTTTTAGAAACACTGGCTTATATACATTGATATAAAAGGGAGATTTATATTTTTTGGAGAAATCGATCTTAGTAAAACGCACTCAGTATAATTGAAAATGCAGTTTATCTAAAAAAAAAATCTTAAATGAAAAACGTTCCAACATGATTAGAAGAGCCGAGTTTATAGTTAAGGGAAAAGTAAGTAAGAATAAACTACTATTTTTACGGAATAACTGTCCATACATCAAAACACAGGCGTTGCATTTTATATGATTGTGCAACATAGAAAAATGCAGAGACATTTGTAATCAAGCCGTTTTTTTAGAGAGCAGAAGATCATAACATATTATGCAAAAGATTAATAGAGCATCATTTAGAAAGAGAATAAACGACTATCACATCACATTTATTCCCTTCCATACAGATAGTGCAACTTATAATAAATATTAACTATTTGCATGTGTTTTAAACTGAAATTATTTCAGGTAACGTAATGAAAAGGAGATTTATGTTGTATTTAGTTTAAATGTGTATTCTATTACAATGAAATGTTTCCGCATTACAGATTTTATTATAGAAATACGTTTAGTAATAAAAAAAGCAATTTTCTCAATCACTTTTTACAAGTTTCCGTTAATGCAGATGCTTAAGAAAGACCTTTTTTTGTAATGCGTGCAATTCCCATCACAACTATATAAAATTGTGAAAGAATTTTTTTTTAGTAGAAATTAAACAATTATGTTAATATATTTTACTAATACATCAACTTTTATCTGTTTCATATATGTCTCTCATCTTTCATCTTTATGAGGGATTTAGAACGATATGCATGCCTTTAAAGGGAATTAAATGATGATATTAATAAATTAATTAATTAGAGAAATTGAAATAGATTATTAACTTCTAAAACATCCATAACGGAAGCTGCGTTCATATTCAAATTTGCCATAGCGTTTTGCTCAAATTAGTAGCAATTGAAAAAAAGGCCTTGTTTTCAATTTCATTCTATTTGGACTATTAATTTCATAGATAGTCGAGAAAAGAACGAGATTAAAACAAGTCACAAACTATATTGCTCGATACAAACCATTAGTTTGCGAATTATATAACCTTATTTTTCCAATTGTTATATTTTAACAATTTTTTTTGCAATAATTAGCTTTACTTAATGTTTTTTTTTTGTTCTTTCTTTCTTTCTTTCTTTAATTTTTAAACTCTGTTCAATTTATAAATAAAATAAAAGAAATTTTGAATTTTTTTTTTCATTTGTGAACACTTTCAAAACATATTAATCATTAGTTAGCGGTTCGTAAAAAGTTTACTCACAGTATCGTTGGTGTAAGCTTATTTACTCAGTCATTACAAATATAGCTCAAAATTGTAGTTCCTAACTTAAATATAATTTGGCAGTGTGGATAAAGTGATGGGAAAACAATTGCAAAGATTCCATGGATTTATGCTAACCCCAAAATATTTTCAACTATCGGGGTACTTCGCAGAACATGCTGACTCAACTTAAATGGTTTGCTTATCATAATGCAGTAAATACTTGACAGTACAGAAGAAAGTAAACAATAAATGTTTCTTTTGATGTCTACTTCTTTTGTGGTTCAAGTAGTATTTGTACTACTATTATATCTCCTCCAATTCCTATCTGTTGCCTCAAAGTGGCGCAGGGTTACCTTGGTGATATGGGTGAAGCACGTGGGAAGAATTTTCTCCTGGTAGGATCACCTTAGGCGTGAAGACCATGCCATTATGTTCAGCAAAAATAGACAGGCACCTGGGACTACGTCAGTCTTCTCCCTTTAGGTCTCCTTGACTTTAGGACCAATCGAAGCTGCTCCTTTCCCTTTATCATGAATCCGTCGCTTTGTTTTTGGAATTTCTCGAGATATTTTCGATGTATGGAGATTGTCTAGCATTGCTAAGCAATCTGGGATTAGCAACAACAGAACAACAAAATTATATAGAAATTTACATTGAATTATATGAGATCTATATATCACACTTTTTCTCAATATTATCCCATGAGTTTTGGGTCGCCTTGCATAGAGTATTAATACACAGGATCTCTCAACACATTTAAGAGCCCCTGAAATTATTTCTGGGGGTTATAACAAGTATCACAAATATTTAATCATTGCTGCATACAATATCAATGCTAGGATGCCATGAACTTGCACAGAGGAAGGAGACAGCTTAATTCATGACCTTTAATTTTTTCCGCGTTAAAGAACAATAGGGTAAATACCTAAAATACACTTATAATTCGTTTTTTTTTTTCTTAAAAATTTTTTTTTATCAAGATGAATGTACGAGTTGTGCAAAGTTATTGTATCAAATTTTAACAAATAATTGGAGATTCTCAAAGAAAAAAAAATTCTTGGAATTCAGTAGAATTTTTGGCGAAGATAGTATAGGGGAAATAGAATGCTGCTTATTAGTGAAGAATGGTCAGTGTTCTAAGAAATCGTAAATCACTTAGAATATAGCTGTTGTTGAGAGTTTAAAAAATACCTGGTAAAAGGAGATTGTTGTTTGATCGCACAAGACGTAGACGAAGATGTAGATATCAGAAAAGAATCATCACGCGCAGTTTTGCGAAAATTCTTACATTGACTACGAAGATTGTGCCTCTGCTTCTATCAGCATAATTGAAAGAACTCTGTCTTTTTTGTAAAATTTTGAAATCCAATTGTTCTCCAACTTCCTCAATCTCAAAGCATGTTTTCTACTGCTACTTCTGGTATTTTCCAAAATTGAAGACACCACAGATAGAATTACGTTTTGAGAGTGCGAATAGAGGACGTGATTGTGTGAAGATGAGCAACATTCCAAAACAGTCCTTCCGGAAGTGTTTTCGAAAGTGGAAGGACAGGGAGAGAGAAGAGAGGCTAAGTATATGGAGGCGCAAGAAGAGAAAGGGAGACTGGGGTTCTAATGTCGACACGTAACATATTTTTTCCCAACCAAAGATGGGATACGTTTCAGACAGCCCTCGTACTTTTAAGCTGGATATTTCTTCTTAATGGATCATTTTCTTACTGTGTTTTTTCAATGAAACTCTAAATTTAACAATTTAAATGGTGTGTAGGTGTGAACAAGGACAAAAATCACTTGTTACGGTATAAGACCCTATAGTAGAATAAAGGTCACACACACATTATATGATGGTAAAAGAAAGTAAAAAAACCATGACTTTTAAAATTTATTTTTTTAAACCTACACTCGTATGTTTTTATCAATTTCTTCTATTTTTAATAAAAAATATTTATATTCTATAAAACTTTCACAACTTCTTTCACTAAACGTGAAAAAAAATTCAATCTTTATCTTTCTTAGTGTTTTTGATGTATTTGATGAATTTTCATAAATTCTGTAAGACTTTTCCAATAAAATGAAAAAATTAACAACCATAAGTTGCATTTTTTAAAGGATTTTAAACGTTTATTTTGGAAACAGTCAGTAAATGTAGCACAAAGTAATCTTTAATTTATACGTAGAATAATCTTAATCTGAAGCAGAATAATACTCATATATATAAATTTTTGCATATATTTTAAAATGAACAATCATTTCTCCATTCCTCCAATGTTAACACTATTTTAAAAAAAAAAGTTAATTATAAGAATAGTTCTACCTAAAGCACAATAAAACTGAATAAAGCATGTCATAAACATGAATACTTTTAAAAGTATAATTTCATTGATTTACAGTTATATATGAGGTAACATTCTTAAATACTGGAAAAAAATTAATGTGTACTTAAAATATTTGTCAGATATTAAAATTCTTGTAACAACCAAAATGATGAGACAAACTTGTAGAAATAAATATAAGTGAAAAATAAAGATTTACTGCTGCGTTATTTTGTTTTACTTTATAAACACTTAAATTAAGAAGAATTTAAACCCAATAGAACATAATCCCTCCATGTTCCTATTACTCAAAGGGAAAGAGAAATAACAGAAACATACAAAACGAATGTTTTTTCCCTGAAGTAACCACACGTGTTTTAAAAGGAATGTAAGAAATATAGGTGGATGCACCATTTTTTTAAATAAATTATACACTGACAAATAAAAGAAAAATTTATTTAATTACTACGTATTACGTCGCATGATTATACTTATAAAAGGCACTGATAGTATGATGACTCAGAATTCTAACGATGTATAAAATTTTAACGAAATTTCGATTACCATTCATTTATTATAAGTATGATAGATTCTATCTTGATAAGAGTGTTATGGATTTAGACTATTATTTAGTTTAAAAAAAAGTATATTTCTTTCAGAATATTTGTATATGTAATTTTATAACTCTTTAAATATAAATCTCTTTGCAGTTCCTTTTTATTCATAAAATTATTAATTTAAGCTGCGCATATTTTCTTGTAAAATATAAATGAGTGAAAAAGAAAATACATTTTATGCTTTGATCGTGTTTTTATGTTTGTATTTTTTGATAGGGAAAAATAAAAGTAATATGTTTAATTTCTGATCATTCTAGAAACTTTCGTATGTGGTTTAATCTGACAGAAAATAGTTGTTTTCTCTAGCGACGAAGCTAATTAGCAAAGAATCAAATCGCATTGTGAATTGTATCGCGTGTGTTTGACACACGTCTTATATCCTTGAGGCTGGAAAAATTGCGCATCGATTTTACTGACAAGTGCTCTTTAAAATGGTTGACCTAAAGTATGTAAATATGGTGAAGACACCTTCCAGTGAGACTTGTTTTGCAGTAAAGTTATTCAGAGCAGTGCTATTTTTATGAAGACTTTTCAGAGAGATTTCTGTTTTGCTTTGTTATAAGTTTTTAATTTAATTGTGTTAGGGTCTTGTTTAGGGAAATATAAGTTTATGTGAAAAATTTGAATCCGTTAAACTTTTTCAGGTAAAAAAGTACTCCTATTCTTATTTTGTTTTAATTTAACTATCTTGCATTTATCCATATTTATTATACAGCTAACTTTCGTTTGTGTCAGCTCATTAAAAATATTGTATTATATACCTCGTATTATTATTGTATTACCTCGTTTTTCCCAATGTTATGCTGAGCTTTTATAAATTAAAGTAATGAATTATATATTTTGAAGGCTCTTTCTAACTTTTAAGGATATAATACAGCGTTTCTCAAATTGTGGGACGCGATAACCCTGCGAAGGGGACGCAAGCATATTGAAAAGTCGAAAATAAGTTACATATTTACTGAAAGGAAGCAAAACAAAAACATCATAGAAAAAATACACATTTACACTGATATAAAATACTTATAAATGTATCAGTACTTCACAATGTGTTTGATAGCTAATCTCTCAATACTAACTTAAAAACAAGCTTAAAAATTATTATTGACACCCATGGACTTGTCATATACAAAATTATGTACAATATTGAATACTTATCATAATAATTTGTACAGTTTATGACAAAAATTATATTGTAGCTTTAACGTTAAAGTACACTGTTATTGCATTCAGTTCATCGTTATTGTATGAAAGGGGGCCTGTTTAAAATTATGACTGAAAATTTGGTCGTAAATATTGAAAGCTTGATAATAACTGACATAATATAATAAAGTGATGCATGTAATTTTATATGTAGAGAACTCTCTCTAAAGCACATCTTAAGTAATGTCTATCGAAACATATTTTAGACTTTTCTGTAAAATGCTTTTTTGCAAAGGAAGAATGATATACTCAGATTAAGATTTTTTTTAAGAGATCTTAAGTGAAAAGGTAGATGATTTTGAAATTGCAATTATTTAGAGATGTTTTTTCGTTTGTGTGAAATCTGTATTTTTGCAGATAATATGAACTCTATTTAATTAAAAGGCCATCACCAAATTATTAAAATTGAAAAATTGTTAATTTTGTTTAATATATCCTGTTCACCATTTTAATTAAAAATTATCACTTAAAAATGGACATTTATTCCATGATGTATTTGAGTTACATTTCATTTCGAAGTTTAAAATATTTGATAATATTATACTTTTACGACTTTGATCAGTGTGATTTAATTTGTGATTAAGTTCTAGCGATTAATCACTGCATTTAAACTTATTATTCCCATATATATATTCTTCCATTTGGATTAATAATACCCATGGGAAATAAAATAAATTGGATAAAAATCGTAAAATTTGAATTCTTAACTTCTGTTTCCATTCAGCAAAATTATGAAATTAATCTGAGTATTAATTGTCTCTAATTCCGTATTGTCCAGATAGCCTGTCAAAAGCTGAGCTTGGTCAAATCTAGTGGAAATGATGTCTCATGTAATGGCGAAACACATTATAATAATTGGGGGAGATCTGAATCATAGAGCGTGTGCTATTTTATGGCAATGTCATAACTTTTTTCTTTGTCGAATGGTAAAAAGTTTGCTTTTTGTTTAACTCTTTGTAATGGATATCCTCAGGGCGGCACATTATGAATGAAAGGAAGTTTTTAATAGCAAAGTTTTAACGAATAGTTTTAAACAATATTGTTCAAAGACAAATTGTTTATTTAATCTTTATGTAATTTATCCCTAATTCCGTGTAATAAATTATAAACTGATAAGTTTTAAAACTTCGTATGATCGGGAACTCTATAATATTAATGAAGTAAAATATTTAAAATATACACTCTATAAAGTAAAAAGGGACACACCTTAAAGAAGTCAATCGAATGGGAGGAAATTATTTTTTAAGTGTTATTGAAAACTATATGTGAGTGTATTCGTGTATACATGTATAGATCTATCATTTACTGTTAGAGAGACAGAAAGGATTTCAACACCAAAGATACATAAAACAACAGATACTGGACTTTAAAATTATGGATGATGCAGTATTCTAAGCAATGCTGACTAAGGGTAGATTTTAATTACATGGAAGTGAGATTTTGCGGCTGGTCAACCGTTTCCTTTTTGTTCCTAATTCTGAGAAAAGTCCTATTGAAAATAATGGATAAAATACAGGAAAAAGTAAAGTTTCTAAAGTTTCGTCCAAAAGTCCATAGAACAACGAAGAATCTGTGTACAATAAACGTTATTGACAGATTTTATTGATTCAAAAAGAAATTCAAATTTATAATACTCTCCGAGTTGTAGCATAACTTAACTTTAAAATTATTATGAACGAAGTATATACATGAAAATACATATTAGTTTTTTCGGGACCATTGTATTACTTCGTGTCAATCGATATTTCGTCTTAAACGTTTTCGCGTTAAAATTATTTCATTGCATATTTATTAATTCAAATGAAATAGTTGAAGCCTTTAATTGACGAGCAGATCACGTTCAGTCTACTGTGTTTAATAACGTGGATTACATAATTAAGCATGAATATTAAATTTGATTGCCATTGTAAAGCACTAAATTATACGCATGATTTATATCTTACCGTTCAAACAACTTATGCGAAGTCTGTTGATCTATGAATATTTATTTGAAGGAATTTTGAATATTTTTGACAAAATGGTTAAAAGAGCTTTCCTTAGCCTTTCATTTGACTTTCCATTTTCTTAAATGAACAACTTCTATTTGGCAATTTTTAACATCTTCGGGATAAAAAAAAATCATGTAATTAATCTTATAAAAATATTTAAATGTATTAAAAGATAATTATTCATCAATTATTAAATTGCTGATTAATGACTACATTAGCACATTAGTGTTATTTATTCTACTAAAAAGCTTTACATTTTAATGGTGAATATGATTCGTATATTTTTTTTTTTAAATTCAAAACATAAAAGCAAAGACGTAAATGATAAGAGAAGAGTAAAATGTGAAACTGAATCCAAAGAAATAAAAAAATTATCTGTGAAATGAATTCTTAGCTACAGTCAGAAAATTTCGACTATAAAAATTGTTTTTATCAAATACTAAAATTTGAAAGAATAACAACAGTATCTGAGAGCTGTTTGTTTTTCATTATTTTATGTTTCACCAGAGCTATGTGAAGACAAATTAACAAACAGGTTCCATTTTTTTAAACTTCAAGCACATATTTATTACTTTCCAACCGATTAGCTTAAGTAGAAATGCTTATATTGGCTTTCGACCTTGTTACTATATAGGTAAAATAAAAGCCGTTCTTCACTTCTTTTGCTTTCATACCACACTAAATGAACAGTTAAAACTTCCTTTAAGAATTAAAATTCTTCATAATTCCACAGGACGTGCCATATTTAAAAACAAGTACCAAAGCTGCAATCGATCTTGACCATTGCCTGTTTCAATCATCGCAACTTTCATTTCATGGGTACCCATCATTTTGTATGGGTGCTTGTGAAGATCTCTTTGCAGGATTCTTCTTAAACTACTATCAGACAATCCAAGAATACTGAGTTTTTTGGAAATTGCTCGATGGACGCTCTCACACGTGCCACATTTTCCAGCGTTGTTGAGGTCCGAGGTCGGCCAGGTGAGTTGTTTTCCCGAGCAGAACCAGTTACTATAAAGTTTGTTACTTAAGGTTACTACGTTCGGAACCGTGATTTTAAAAAAAGCGCATAAATGGATAATTTTCATGATATTTAGTGTCACTTAGATTAGAATACATGTATAAAATTGTTTTAAGGACATTTCGACAAAAAAAATATATTTAAGTCCAATATTTTGACAAAAAATTAACTTAGAATAACCTTTTTTCAAAATGTTCTCCTTTTGTGAAACAATCTTCTATTATCATAAAAATTTGCCTGTATATAGCTCAGACCTTTGTACAGAGGCTCAACAATGAATTTTGAAAAATTCACATTATTTACAGAGTTACAACCCATTGAAATAATTATCGGCGTTTTTTTCTTAAAATTTCTCCCCTCTGTTGTCGTAAAACATGGATAAACCCACATCTAAGTTATATATTTCAAAAATTCTAGTTGAGCTTCTGTACAGAGGTCTAAGCTATATTCAGGCAAAATATTATTATAATAAGAGCATTTTTCACAAAAGGAGAATATTTTGAAATTGGGTCATTCTATGTTTATTTTTTGTCAGAATATTGTACTTAAATAATTTTTTATTGTAATACTATTCTTAAAACAATTTTATATACATTTTTTAATCTAAGTGACACTGAATATCATAAATATTATCCATTTATATGCTTTTGCAAAATCACGGTTCCGAACATAGTTGGATACCTTAAACGTGAATAGTTTTTCGATCCAGAACAGGATAATGACGGCCAAGTTGAAACTGAATGCGAAATAATCGTTCAGTAGTAATCAATAACCACCATTATGAATATTATCCACAACAAATGCACGATGCTCACCATTCCACGACATTGCAATTACTGTAAATCGCAGATATACTGCTAGTTATCTAGACCCCTTCAACCGCCGCATCCCACTTCAACTCACACAGCGCCCTCTTGAAATAAGGGAGGTCGTATTGTCGGACCCTGTGTTACACGTTATTGAATATATAACATATTGCAAATGTGATATTAATTATATGATTTCATTTGAAGAAATTTAAAAATATACATCTGAATTTAAAATAAAACTTATTAAAAATAACAAAAAAAAATCCTTTTAAAATTGATTTAATTATTTCCATAAAAAATACATAAATCTAAATATAAATAAAACGGTTGGAAAGAGTTGAGGAAAGAATTCAGTATGCTTGGAAATTCCATGAAATATTCAGGGTTTTGGGTGATTTACTCAAGCACGAAGTAGACAGCGTCCTTGGAAAAAGGCTATAGAAAAATTTCAAAGAGCACACGCTGAAACAAGAGACTAAAATGTAATTTTGTAGTCCAGACAAATTTTATACTTTTGGCTATATCGTTTGCGTACTCGTGAAATGGATCATTTTTGAAGGGAATCGGCTCTTTTCAGATCAAATAAAAACAAATGTGACATTACACAATCGATTTTTCTTTTGATCTTTTTGATGTTTCCATTGCATATCGTTTCAACCTTTCACACAGTAATTTTTCAAATTTAAGCGTACAGCACTAGCTTTTCACATTCTTTTTTCTAAATACCGAATAGAGCGTGTGACTCACTATAAAAAATTCATACATAACAAATAAAATCTCTACTAACATTTGCAATACACAGGTGGTGTTTAGATATTCCTAAATTTTGTTTTTTCAATTATGTATATTAGGTCCAAAAATTATTGTCTTCAAATTTAAATATTTTCACGTTTTCACACACCCTATTTTTTCTACTGTACCTATGGCTGAAGTATATAACTGGCTATGGTCCCGATTTTATGGCTGGAGTGTCGCGGACAAGAATCCTAGTGCCACTGAAGAACCACCGTGTAGAGGTTGTTGATGCACATTCAATCAGTCGAGGCTGAGTGAGAATTTTTTCTGATAGTTTTTCTTAATGAGAAGCTTTGTAAACACTGGAGTCATTCTTCTCGTAGCTAAAAATACCAGTTTTTATTTTAAATATAATATATATCTGTAATAAAATCTGATTTACAAGTAAATAAATAAATATGCCGTAGAATAATTTGGAACTGAAATATCGACATACTTTTATCGTTATATCACACAAACGCAATTACACTCTCATATATTTTCATATGTGGCGTACTTTTAATTTATCTTTTTAATCCTATGAATATTGTTATTTTTATATGCAGTACACATACAAAAATGTATTCAAAATCAAGAAAGATATAAATTTACCATGTAAGGTTACCAGCATTTCACATGTCATTATATCTTTCATTATTTATACATTTATATAAATTTTTTTTTAAATCAGAAATCTACTCATCTTGTGAATTTTAAGATTTTGCAATTAAAAAAAAACTCTGTTTTGAGCTTCTTTGATGTTGATGCTTTATAAAAATGTAAGTGTTGTAGCATTTATCTGAAGAATCGGAATCACTGAGAGCAGAAGTTTCAAAAAAGTATTCTATTTCCGTATTTTACTTAAAACTTTATGCATCTCGGTGTAATGAGCTGAACCTGGGATTTAACCAACCTGGGTAAACAATTTTATATTTCTTTCCAGTAAAGAAGTTTCCAACTTGATCTTTTAAATTAAAGTTTGACAAATTCTTTGAAGGAACATAAAAGATATATATGCTTCCGCATATTTTTTTTCCTTTTTATTTTTTCCATCGGAAACTATTGCTGCTAAATATTCAAATTCAAAGGCTTCTAAGAATCACGCATTCTAATCTCTAATAAAATGTGTCGTTTTTGATCATTTTTAGAAATTGTTATAATGATATAACATTTCCGGCTGTCTAACCACATACAAGTATTTATAGCAGCATTTTTTTCTTAGACTGTAGATACTTTCCTTAGAAAACTGCGCAAAAGAGAAAAAAATTGTGTAAAAAAATGCATGCGACATATGATACATTTGAGAATATGTTCCGCAATTTTAAAAAAATCGTGTAAGATGAAAAAGTTCTAGGTATTTTTTCAAAATCCCGTGCAAAAAAGTAACAATGAAACCCATGTTACATTCAAAAAAATATTTTAATTACAAAAATAAATAAAGAAAAATAAAATTAGTATTTGGTTTTATAAGTACATACAACAGATAAAAATTAAAATTGAATTTAGGAATACAACTATTAACTGACATCTATTCATCACTACTTGATAACAAAAGGGCGCGTTTATTACGAAATGGAACAAAAATGCAATCTTCAGTAGTCCAGTGCTTCTCAAAGTTGCAATACTCGCGACCCAATTTTCAATCATAATTTTCTTCGCGCCCCCCTCCCATACAATAATAATGTACTGAATTCAATAATACTAGACTTTGAAGCTAAAACTACGATACGACTTTAACCTCTTAAGCACCCGCCGTGTATATAAACATCTCGCTCAGCACACACACAAAAGCTTTTATTTCTCCGGATTTATATATACGTCTTCCCGAAGTACAACCTTTTCTGTGCACTGCTATCCGTAAAATTATTCCAAGACTTAGGAATGCAATAAAAGGACCACACATGGCAATGTACTTATTCCAGATTATTATTGCTCCTTTATTCCTCCCCCCTCCCCACTACATCACATACGCGTGTCTGCATGGAAAACGGTTGGCAATTGGAAGTGAATCTCGAAACTTATGATCGGCCGTACAAAAATTATCAAGATATAAAGTATAAACCGTACAAAAATTATCAAGATAAGTGTTAATTTTTGTTATAAATTATATATATGACAAACCCATAGGGTCACTGGTAATTAAT